>JAVJIF010020613.1:0-87982 GCA_038442645.1 Agave tequilana
TGCAGCATTTACAGTAGTCTTAAGACACAGCTAGGTAGATCATTATGCATTTGGGCACTCACCCTTGCCATTTACCTCGAGCATGTATAAGTAAAATTATTTTAGCATTTTCCACTATGCAAGTGGTTAAACTACGAAAACCATATCTTCATTCATACTCAAAAGAATTACAAAACATAGAACTTCTTTTCTTATGTCTGACTGAACTGTTTGGTCCAATCATCCAGAAAACTCCTCCGAAACTTGTGATGCGTTAATCTCTCCCACTTGAAAGTAAAAAATAAAAATCAATGTTGAGTTAGAATCTCTCTACAAAGAATTATATAAACAAAACTCTTGACAGATCAACAACATTGAAGGTTGGGGAGATGATCAAATGTTTGATTGATGACATAAGCACCATTATTTATCTACCAAACAAAATCTGCAAAACCCAAACTTCTTCTTCAAGCTTGTAACAAAACACTTTTTCACATATGTCCCATAACTAGATCTCCTTCAACAAACAGTTTTCAAACAACAATGTTGATCAACTGAAGCCTTATACTTTGCATTGGATTCTTGCAGTTCGTGTTTAAGCTCAACTTGGACTGCCTTCATGGCTCCATCTTTTCAACCAAATGTTCTATAGAAATACAGGTACTTGAGAGTTTTGGGCCTTTGGCCGAATAAGATCAAAAGTATGCTTCAAAGGTCGTGGCTACACAATTCCAAACAAAGTCTTGCCTTAGATCAATTCATTATGTTATTTTGCCGAAACTAGAAACTCTTAAACACTATGTTCCCTGCACGTTTGGCCACAAGTGGAAACTACGTGTTGCTTGCAATGGTCCAATGGCTAAAAGATGAGATATTAAATTGGTCATCATGCTCACATTGTTGTCTTTGCTCCTCCATCAGATTATTACACTCCAATGAGACTCTATACTGTATGCCTCTAATGACATGTTACGCGTCAACAGTTATGTTAATGTTGATACAAGACCTGCTCATAATCACGAGACAAAAACCTTCTTTTTCAGTTCACGTTCCATGTGGAACCAAACTGCGAATTTAACCTTTTGTTGATACTCCAAAAAAAATACCTCTTTTTTAATAGTCAAAAGAATTACAAGATACAATTACATAAAACCATGAGTAGTCCTCACGTTATATAGACTCAACACAAAACTAAATCCTACTCAAATTGACACATAGAAATAGTATGACTTTATAAGACTTTAAATACTACTAGGGTTTTATAACCAAGTAACTCCACTAATAACGAATTACCTATTATACCTAAAATCCCCTCTCAAACTCACAATGGTACGACTATGAGAGTTTGCCTAACAAAAAACAAGAAAGAAAAATGCTAACAAAAATTTGAAAAACAAACACTAAAATTATTGAACTATTGAAACAAATATTGGATTGCTTGTGTTGAGTTTATATTCAAGCATATTTACTACACATCGGCACCATCACAGGGCGGACCCACCGCCCGCACCGCACTAGGTTTTGCAAAATCTCTCTAGGCCCATCCATTTTTTTGGTTTTTTTTTTTTGTTTGGGCCTCATACTCATGCCCACACTGGATTGGTGGAATCAAAAGGCCTAAGGCCCAAACTCAAATTTTTAAGGCCTCAATCACTCTCTCCCTCTTTCTCTCTCAGCCAATCACTCTCTCTCCCAGCGATAGGCGCGAGCGATCCAGAATCTCAAAACCCTAGCTCGAGGAGAAAGATGGCAAAGGAACCAACCATGGGACGCGTCCCGCACTAAGACGCTGAAGAAGTCCTCACGCTAGGTGATCGACGCGCTATTACTCGATCATCGCGACCCCATCCCCTGCTGCTGCCTTGGATAGGTGAGCAAGTCCCCTCATTTCTTGGGGGAAAAATTGATTTTTTGGGGCTTATGATCAATTTTTTGACCTCTAAGCTCGAAATGCTGGGTTGGATTGGATTTCAGTATGTTAGTTTAGTGATTTTGTGCAGATTTCTGAGTTTTTTTGTTAAAAATGTGTTATTTTGGTGTTTTAAATGCAAGTACAGTGAGTAAATTGTTTTTCTCTTATATAATTCTCTAAATGCTACAGATTTTTTTTTTTTTTTTTTTTTTTGTTGGAAAGGTGTCATTTTTACTGAATTGTATCCCAGTGATTCTCTGATCTTTGCTACATGTGTGTTTTCTCAGAGCTGGGGGCAATCACAGTCAGATTTTGGGAAGGCAATCAAATTTTAGGTGCTTGTGAAGGCAAATCTCTTGGGAAAGCATTCTCCAAGCTCGTTTCAAGATCAGAATTGTTATCTTTGAAGCTAAATAAGGAGGTAATTTGCCATAAATAAATTGTGGTTAAATATTCATTGTTTCAAGCAATATGTAATATGATCCAACTTCTTCTAGATAATCTTCTCCTTGACAGTGTGTGAACTGGTAATTAGTGCAGGCTCATAACCTTCTAATGAATTTTGAAGAACCACTGAAAGATTATGTGCGAGCTGTGCAGTCTCTCAAGGTCATTTTGCTCCATTTCCTATTAAACTCTTACAGAAAATGAGAATTGCAGCTGCAGTTGCATGTTATTTTATTTTAGTGGAATTATCCTGCATTACCTCTATTTGGATATAGAATGTTCAATAATTGAAATGTTCCAGAAGTTAAGCTAGAAATAGGTTTAAGGGAGGTTTGACAGGAGGTTTGTGACAAGATCAGAAACTTTGACGCCCGGGTAATTTTCTAATTTCTAACTTCCCATTTTTTAAGTTTTATAAGAATACATGCTTCCTCTTTTGGTGAAATCTTCAATTTCCTTTCCATAATGCAGGGTAAAATTCACAAAATCCTTGATTTGCTTTCTATAGCTAGATTCCGTGGTCCACATTTTTTCACTCCACATAGCCACACACATGGATTTAATATGTAATTTGTGTTTGCTTTGGCTTCTGAGGATGCTTTTACTCTTGGAAATTATATGCTCATTTTCTGATTTGATGTTGAGACTTCCTATTTATAGTTTGTCTTGGTGAAGCTTCCTCGTAGTTTTTTCCCAGTCATTTAAGTCATTTAAACTATATGTTAATTTTTAAGTTTGAATATGTATGTTTTTATTATGCCCACGCCGAGAAAAATTTCTGCGTCCGCCACTGATCGGCACTGCATTATCACCATTCTCCTTTGTAAAACTTGAATTAGGCCCATTTTATCAGATACTGACAAAAGCTCACATAGTATGCATTTATCGTCTTATTGATTTTAGTAATGTACTTACAATACCTCTAAGAGAGGATGTACATGTTTTGACAGATGTTGGAGGCAACACCATGAGCTTAGGTGTTCTTTGCGTCTCAGGCTTAGTCCAAAGAAAACAAGCAGCCGCGTTGGCAAAAAGCTGCAGCAGATTTCTCCTTACATCTCCAACTGTTTTCCTCTTCAAAACTGCACTCAATCAAGATCAAGTTTAGAGCACACCAGCTGCTTGATCAGTTTGCCTCTAAGAACCACAGCCACCATATCTTATTACCTTTTAAAAACAAACCTGTGCCACAAAAATGCCACATCCAAACAAACTTGCGCAACAAACAAATCCTACCACATTCCAAACAAACTCCAACCAGCTGCCCACCTTTCAAATCTCAACAAATTAACAGCTCTCCACTTTCAAATCTCAACAACTTAACAACTCTCCACCTTTCAAAATCCAAAGAAATCCTAACATATCCCTTTCGTCTCAATCCAAATCTGAGCTACCAAATCCAATACAATTCAAACTAACAGCTAGTTCCATTTAGCGCCTACATTGGCCAACAAAAAAAAGGGGCATCATTATAAAAATGAGAGAGGAGCAACAGGAAGAGGGATAGATACTGCTATTCAAAGGGATTATTTTTGAGAGATTTTTCCATATTTCTTTCAACAATAAGTAGTAGCAAGCAGCGGATCTATTGGCGATATCGATCAGCAAGCAACTCAGCAACGTCAAGCACAGCTCATTTCAAAATAAGTTTTTTTTATTTTATTTTCTTCTATGTATTGCAAGAAATTGTGAACTTCATTATTGAATAAAGTTTTAGTTGACTTGATTTCTCTAGATTCTTCGATTTCGATATCTTGTTTTATTTTATTTTTTGAATTGCGTAATGAGTAGTGATTTGTGATTAGGGTCAGGATAACTCCCTAAGTGATAATTGTCTCTCTTTTTAATTATTCTTCATACTTGTGTGTGTTTCAATGCTTAATTTTTTTCTTCTAAATTAATTTGGATAGTTTTGAATTCAGGTGTCATGCATTCCCCGAGATTAAAAAAAATCCAAACTAGTGTTTGGTTCATTAAAATAGTTCTAGAGTTGGATATTGGTTGTTCTTGGCATCAGGTACATCTAATTATTTAATAACATTGTATGACCAGAAGAAGAAGAATAATAATTCTTTTTCTTGATCTGTTATTGCTAAATCATCTATGGGTTGTAAGATTGATTTCTAGACAGTTACGTAAGAATTTGAGATATTAAATAATAGAATCGACATGAACTAAATTGTGGAATCCTTGACCCTGATTAATCTCGTTAATTGAATTAGAAGTTTGATGTTTCATATAGTTTTTAGTATTTTGACTCTATTTTTCCAGCTAGGTTAAAATTAAATTGAGATTTCAAAGTTCAAAACATTTTCTTGTGTGATCGACACCTTGCTTGCTGACTTTACAAGACTCGTGCACTTGCGAGTGAATTAAACTTAGCACAACAAGTTTTTGTGTCGTTGCCAGGGATTTGTGTCAGAAACTGTTTTGAAAATCTAGATTTGATATTTTTACTAGTTTCTTTTCTTAAAAAAAATAATAATTAAAATAAAAAAACAAAAAAAAACCTTCTAACTTCAGTTCTTTGGATCTATTTCAGGATAACATGATGTGTGCAAAGGCACGTAGGAGGGACACTTGCTAAAAATTTCTGCTTGCTAAAAAAATATAAAAAAAATTTGCTTGCAAAACAAAGTCTGTTGGGAGGTTTGCACTTTTTAACCTTACCCACAATCTCTTGCAAGTGGGATCCTGAAGTGTTTGATTTGAATGCATTTTACATTAGAGCATCTTTTAAATTGAAATTATTAAGAGTTGTACCCCCTCACATAAGGTCGGGATTACCCGCTCCTTGGCTCAAAAATCACAATCTCATAGATTTTCCTAAACCTAAATTAATTAAAAACTTGATTAGAACTTGACCCTAAGATTTTCGAGCTCATTAAGTAGATCTATTGTGAGAGAACACTTCGGTGAACACTTTCAAGCTTTCGAGAGAGAGAACTTTCTTATCAAAAAGGTGACTTAGCCATTATGGTGGTGCCTGACCTGGAGGAAAGACCGAATCACTTGCTTGACGGGTTTTAACCGGTAAGCCCACAATCTGTCCAATCCAGTTAGGAGCTATATAATTGGGAGAGAACTTATTCTCTACAGATTAGTGGCAAAAAATAACTATCTTTAAACTAAACTCAAGATAAAGAAACTGAATGGCTGCCTGGTTGAGTCAATTATGTGTGGATCATTTTTGGACTAGAATAGGCTTGAATCTTGAAGTTCTTAAGAATTGCTTGAGTTCGTGGTAACAAATATCGATTTGTTCGGATTGAGTCTCTTTCTCTGAATCCATGCTTGATCAACACTTCTACATTTGAAATGGTTGAAGATCGTGCTAAATGCTAATGTTTAAAATGCTACCATGACTCTAAGGAGCACTTTGCTCCAAATGGGACACACCCCTCTAAGTGCATTGTATTGCTTAACACCAATGCAACCCTCTTCGAACTCCTGCTATTTTCCAGTTGCTTTCTACTTTCTACGGCAAGGAAAATAGAAAACGTGCTCATGTGATGAATTCTTAGACATCTACTCCATATTCAATTTCATAACTTTTTGATGATGAGTCGGTTAGGTTAAGGCTCCTTATTTTCATTAAAAAACCAAGCGAGAGCTTCGTTGAATCATTTAGAGCCCAACTCGATCAGACGACTTGGAGAGATCTAAATTTCAAGTTTGACTCTAAAGTCTACCCCATGCCTAAGACAAACCAATATACACTAGAAATCTCCACTTTCAAGCAGAAAGAGGAAGAGAAATTTCATGAGTCATAGGAAAGGTTTAAGGATCTCCAAATCAATTATCCACACTATAAATTTTAGAAGTGATTGGTTGGTCCAGTACCTTTTCAATGGACTGATGAATTCAAACCGTAGCCTTGTGGAATCCATGAGTGGTGGATCTTTTATAACTAAGAGTTATACCTAAAGCTTGGGCCCTTTTTGAGGGATTAGCTTAGAATTCCCAGCAATGGGATTTCAATCCTACGAGTGGAGAATCATCACAGTTAAAGAAAGAAACATATAAGGTTCAAAGTGATGTGAGTTTGAATGCACGATTAGATAATTTGACACGTAAGGTGGAGGCATTTGTTCTGAGTTAGACCAATGAATGATGGAGTCAAGTTCAACAGGATGTGTATGTAGTGTGTGCGCTAGTCTCATGCATAATGCGATGGTGTGTCCTTTAGGGCACCAAGAGGGCATGAGTGAGCAAGTTAATGCCCTGAACTAATTTAGGAAGCCATTCAGTAGTCCATACTCAGAAACTTATAATCCTAATTGACGGAATCACCCTAATTTTTCTTAGAGACAACCACAACCTCAACCCAACCAAATAAGATGATCAGGATTCAACCAATTACGTCCTCTTAATCAACTTATCTCTTCTGCTCCCCACCTACCTCCGCAACAACCACCCATCCTAGTAGGTCATGTTAGAGAAATTCATTACTGTGGAACTAGTACGAATCTACAAGAACTAAAAGCTTACACAATGTCCAAGCGATTTCACCGCTTCAATATTAGATGAGTCAGCTAGCAACTAGATCAAAGATCAATGAGAGAAAACCAAGAAAGTTTCCTAGTCAACCCATTCCAAACCTAAAAGGTCAGATGGGATTAGTCAGCCATCCACTTCGAGCAAGCCAAGAGAGTATGTTCAAGTAGTCACAACCTTTACGTTTAAAAGACGCGAGTGAATAATCAAGTAAAAAGCTAAATCCTGACTGCGTTGAATGAGAGAGAGAATGATGGTGTCACCCTAAAGAATCGGAATAGTCCAGCAGAGGAGGGTCATCACTCTGAGCCCCAGTGAATCTAAGTCTAGCAATTTGTCCGAGCAAATTTCATTCCTAGAGCACCTTTTCCCCAACAATTAACTCAAGCTAAGACATGAAAGAATTTTATAAGATGATAGATTTGTTTAAAGAAGTTGAGATTAATATTCAATTGTTTGATGCCATCAAGCCAGTTCCTGCTTATGCCAAGTTTTTGAAGGACCTTTTCACACATAAACGAAAATCTAAAGTGCAAAAGGAAAGCTTTTCTTGTTGAGCAAGTTCAATCATCCAAAACGACGTCCCACCTAAGTTCAAGGATCCTAGTTATCCAACCATATCGTGTCATTGGCAATCATGTGATTGACAAAACTTTATTAGATTTAGGGGTGAGGGTGAGTGTTAACTTAATGACTCGGTGTACAAGCATTTAGGTCTTGGAGATGAAAACTGACTCAAATTCGATTGTCTTTGGCAGATCATTCTGTCAAGTATCCTCGAGAAATTGTTGAGGAGTTTTGATCAAGATTGATAAATTCATTTCTTCAGTGGACTTCATGATCTTGGACATTGAACATGTTCCAACCCTAGCAACCATGTTCATGTGATCCTAGCTAGGACGACCATTCCTGCCACCACTGCTTACACAGTCATTCACTGTCAAAATGGAATTATGAAGATATCTTTTGGTAATATGACTGTAGAGCGGAATGTATTGATGTCAGTCACACACCCTCCAGACAATGATAATATTTGTGAAGTCTGATCGAGAATACTTGAGTGCAATTTCATTCTGAAAAATATTGTTGAGACGTGTCTCGCTCATTTTGAGGATGATTTTGATGGAGAGGAATTTTTGAAGAGGAAAATGCATTGTTATAATCAGCACTTCCCATAGATGTTGGCAAGTGGCAACCCAAAGTAGAAACTCTTTCGCCGCCATCGTCTTCATTTCCATCTCTCCATTCATCACAGAGCCCCTTAAGTAGATTTAGAATCATTAACTGATACATTCAAATATGTGTTTTGAGGTTCTATTCAGACCCTCTGTGTAATTATAGCATCTGATTTGAATAAAGAATAAGAGAGTAAGTTGTTGAATGTTTTTAGTAAGCATAAATAAAGAAGCAATAGAATAATCTTTAGTTGACATTAAGTGAATTGGTCCAGATGTGATTATGCATCGAATCTATTTGGAAGAAAATGCTAAAAAATCTCGCGAACCACAACGGAGATTGAATCATGTAAGGAAGGATATAGTGAGAGCTGAGGTGTTGAAATTATTGGATGCAGATATCATTTACCTAAATTCTGATAGTACGTTAGTCCAGTTCATGTTGTACCAAAGAAGTCTGCAATCACGGTAGTTCAAAATCAGAAAAAATGAGTTAGTGCTCATCCGTGTTTAAACAGGACGGCGTGTTTACATTGATTATCACAAACTGAACGTTGTTACTAGAAAAGATCACTTCTCTTTGTCTTTTATCGATCAAATGTTTGAGAGGTTAACTGGTCATGCTTACTATTATTTTCTTAATGGTTATTCTGGCTATAACCAGATCCCTATAGCACCCGAGGATCAAGAGAAGACTACCTTCACTTGCCCTTTAGGACATTCGCCTACCATCGCATGCCCTCTAGGTCATGTAATGAACCTGCTACTTTTTAACGGTGCATAATTAGCATCTTCTCATATGGTCGAACATTTTTGAAGTGTTTATGGATGATTTTTCAGTATTTGAGTCGTCTTTTGAGAAGTGTTTGCACAACTTGTCACTAGTCTTAGAAAGGTGCAAAGAGACGAATCTAGTGTTGAATTGGAAAAAATTTCATTCATTGTGAAGAAAGGGACTGTCTTAGGGCACGCCATTTCTGACAGGGAATAAAAGTGGACAAGGCTAAGTTGATTTCCAACCTTCCATCGCCTCGTGCGATGAAAGAGATTAGATCTTTCTTAAGACATGCTGCGTTTTAACGTAAATTCATTAACGATTTCAACAAAATTGCCAGACCTTTATGCAATTTACTTGCCAAAGATGTTGCATTTGTCTTTGATAATGAGTGTTTGAAAGCCTTTAAGAAACTTAAAGTCATGTTAACTTCTGCCCCTGTCATTCAACCACCGAATTGGGAAGAGCCCTTTGAGATCATGTGTGATGCATCTGATTATGCAGTTGAATCAGTTTTAGGGCAGCGTAATAATAAACTACCTCATGTGGTCTATTATGCTAGTAGAACTTTGAATGATGCACAACTGAATTATTCCACTACTGAGAAGGAGTTATTAGGAGTTGTGTTTGCATTAGACAAGTTTAGATCCTACCTCTCTTAGGGTCTAAGTTCATCATTATTTCCGATCATGCAGCTCTTAAGTACCTTCTTTCTAAGAAGGATGCTAAAAGCACATTTAATTTGTTGGATCTTACTGCTACAAGAGTTTGATTTAGACATTGAAGACAAGAAAGGTTTCTGACAGTGTTGTAACATATCACTTGTCTAGGCTCATTATAGAGTCTCCATCTGATTCCATTCCTATCTCTTAAGTTCTTTCTTGATGAGAAATTTGATGAATGTTTCCATGTTGCCTTTGTACGCTGATTTGGTCAACTATCTTGTACGGGTCAAATGCCTTCTCATTGGACTAAGCAAGATAAGTCTCAATTTTTAGCCAAAGCGAAATATTTCTTTTGGGATGATCCATACTTATTTAAGTATTACCCAGATCAGATAATTAAGAGATGTGTGCCTGATAATAATTTTTATAGTATTATTTTCTTGTCATGATCACACTTGTGAAGGGCACTTTAGTTCTAAGAAGACTGCTGCAAAAATTTTACAATGTGGATTTTCTTGTTGGCTTCTATTTTCATGATTATGAATATTATAAAGTTTGCAATCGATGCCAAAGGTTAGATAGTATTTCGAAAAGAAACATGATGCCCCTCAACCTGATTCTGGCTATTGAAATTTTTGATATATGGGATATAGATTTCATGGGATTATTTTCAAATTCTTTTGGTAATTGTACATCCTTGTTGCTGTCAACTGTGTCAAAATAGGTAGAAGCCAAAGCATGCAGAATTAATGACCACAAAGTGGTTGTCCAATTTTTGAAAGAATGTTTTTGCTCGCTTTGATACACCATGTGCCATTATAAGTGATGGGGGAAGCATTTTTGCAATCAAGTTTCTAAGAAACTTATGCTCAAATATTTGTCATTCATAAGATTGCCACCCCCTTACCACCACCCACAAACAAGCGGTCAAGTCGAGATATCCAATAGAGAGACAAAAAGGATTTTAGAAAAGACACTTAACCCAACTAGGACGGATTGGTCCTTAAAACTGAGTGATGCATTGTAGGCATACCTTATCGTTTTTAAAACTGCTATTAGGATGTCCCCATATCGAATTATGTATGGTAAAGCTTGTCATCTTTGGGTAGAGCTAGAGCGTCAGGCATATTGGGTTGTCAAGCAAATCAATTTTGATCTCGATAAAGTGGGAGCTCAGAGGAAAATGCAATTGAATAAGTTGAGGAAATTAGAAATGAAGCTTATGATTGTGCTCTAAAACTTATAAAAAATTAAATTAAACAACATCACGATAAGCACATTCTAAGAAAAGTGTTTAGTCCAGGGGAGAAAGTTCTCCTATATAATTCACCCCTGCATTTGTTCCTTAGAAAGTTGAGAAGTGGACATGCCTTTTACAATACTGTCTATCGTATGACGTTGTCGAAATTGAGAATCCTAAAAATGATACTATTTTGTAGGAAAAAATGATACTATTTTTAAAATGAACAGTCAACGGTTGAAAATCATTTTTTGAGTTGAAAAGTCCAGAGGTAAAGGGAATACTTCTGGAAGATCCTTCTTATCAGGATTAATCTCTATACCTACTAAAGATCCCCTTTTGTTATTATAATAGTTGTCTTTTTATCTTTTTCATTGACAATAAAGGACACTATGTCCACTCATCCATTACAAGTAATTTCTTAACCTTCACCTTGTATTGTATTATCATATATGTCTATGTTCATGCAAATTTAATTTTTTTACATTAAGGACAATGTCCAATTTAGGGTTGGGGGAGAGATGCATGTTTTCTTCTATTCATTTGTCAAAAAAATTGAAAAAGAATTGAGAAAAAAATTTGAGAAAATCTTTTTGGAACTTAATTTCTATGTACTTATTCTAGAATAATAAGGTACTGGTTAAAATTCATAAACCCCCACGATTAAGTTGAGTCATAACTTTAAATAAGTTCTTATCCTTAATTTACTTTTAGAGTTTTGAAAATTTTGAAACGTGAACTTTCATGACACAGGCTTACACTTTTAAGGATCTAGGTAGCAATTGTTGACCCAAAAGCTCATCACTCTAGTTTTGATGATGATTAACTCATGTAGTTATAATAATAATGATTTTGTGTTGTTTTAGTTTCAAATATATTCAAGATCATGATTTAGTGTTTAACTTCAAAAAGAAACTCAAAGTCAAGTTTTGAAGCTAACTAGTGTTGATTCAAGAGCTTAAGCATAAAGATTATATCAAGTACTCAAGAAGGAGTCTAGCTTAAAAGTATCAAGATTGATCGAGTCAAGATGAAGATCATTTCAAGAAGAAGACTCTAATTTGTAACCATGTTTAGATTTTTGTAAAATATAGATTAGTTTGATTGCTCAAGCTTATACACACACAAGAGTTTTATATTATTTTTCAAGATCAAGTTTATTGGGTTTCAATTTAACCAGTTTACATTTTTATGTTTATCATTTTAGAAAAACAAGTTTTATTTCAAAATAAATTTTATATCTCAAAAAGAAGTTACATGTTTGAATATGTGTCGATTTAATTATACACACAAGAGTTTAATACTAGCTTTCAAGATCAAGTTTATTGGGTTTCAGTTTAACTAGATTACGTTTTTTATGTTTATCATTTTAGAAAAAATAAGTTTTATTTCAAAATAATTTTTATATCTCAAAAAAAAAAAAGTCACATGTTTGGAATATGTGTCCCCATATTTGTGCTCAAATGAATTTATATGAACTTATTTTGTAAATTTTATAGAAATTTATTTTGTATTAAATGAATTTTAAATAGAAGAACAAAAGTCTATGTTTATGTTTTTAAGTTTTTAACATTTGTGTAGACAGCCCACTACAGCTGTCGATAGCGCTGTCGACAAGGCTTTACAGAGAGCCATATTGACAGAGCTGTCGACAACCTCTATTACAGAGTTGTTAATAGGCATTTACAGAGAGGTGAAAGGACGGGGGTGCATGTCTTTTGAAGGCAGGTTACCCACGTTTCGATCTTGGGCGTGGGCGGAGGCTTCGTGCAGAGACTTTGACTTTCCTCTGACGTCATTGTGCTCCTTAGCATGGTCGAAGTAAGTCTTCATTGCTTCTTAGCTAGATATAGGGCTGAACTCGTAACAAGACCTCGCTCATCCGAGTGACATTGTGCTTAAGGAGGTGCTTGTACAGGGGTGAGAAATGTGTAGCCCGCTGATAAACGCGGGGCAGAAACGTCATCACCGTGTGGGGGACTTTGGCAAGTCAGCTTTGGAAAAAGTTGATGTATGATTTGAGGCTGTCACCTGCCTCATTTTGATAAAGATGAGGTAATGATTGTTCTTCTTGCCTCTCGATGGGAGGCATACTGAGTGAGGAACGCTTCGATGATCTCCTTGAAGCTATGGAGAAAGCGAGACAGTACAGAATATAACCAATCTGACGCCCCACCTTTCAGACTAAAGGGAAGGTGAGGCACAAGAGTAGATCATTGCAAGAATAGGCCACCATCTTTTTCTGAAAATGTTTGACGTGTTGGAGGGGGTCACTCACTCCTGAGTAGTAGTCAAAGGCCGAAGTCGAGAACTTCTTCGGGAACTCGTACTCCAGGATTTCTTCGGAAAGAGAGTCAGAAACTTTGGTAACTGAAAGCGTTGGGTGGCTTTGCAGCTTGACTTTCGCGATCCGCTTCTGCATCAGCTCGTTAAGGATTCAAAAGTCAGGGGATCCACCAACTTCGGGCTCGCTTCTGAGTGTGTGGCTGGTTGTTTTGGACGCAATGATTTAAGCTTGAGTTGATCGTTGAGACACCTCAATGCCTCCAGCTCTAAGGATGGCGTTCTCGCGGTCGAGAGCTGCCTGCTCCCCAGTATTCTACAAATCGGTTTCATTATTCGTGCGGTCCAACATTGAATAATGATTAAACGGATTAATTGGGGATTAATCAGAGATTAATCGAAATTGAATATTTTAATATATTTAATTATATTTATAAGCAACTACATATAAAATATATAGTTAATTGTTGAAAATGCCTAAATATTATACATGACAATATCTAAATGTGAAGTTATAAACCATGGTACGATGAACAACAAGACAATATGAATAAATAGTAAAAAAAAGAAGTAAGAACTTATCTCTTCGCATTCGTAATTCAAGATTTCAAATTTTACAACATAAATATAAATCAAAGAACTTACCTGTAAAATAGGATAAATAAAAAATAGTCAATTTATCAATCAAATAATGAGCTTTAAAGAATAATGGAGAAAAATTGCTAAATAAGTCAATTTGAAAAATTATCAAAATAAAAAACATAAGTATCACTTTATGCAAAATATACAATAATAAAATATCATAAATTCATCTACTATTTAATAAATAAACAGTTCATCTACTATTTAATAAAAGATCATTATCAAATCATCAACATCACAACATAAACTATTTAGCGATCCAACACACACAAAATGATAAGTTTTTCAAATAAAAAACATATGAAATGCCTAAATGATTAATCAGATTAATCGAAGATTAATCGAGCATTAATCAGGAACTAACGAAGATTAATCGTCTCTGGACCCGATTAATTGCCCAAGTGCATAATCAGAGCGCTTAATGTAATATTAAGCGAACTCCAACGAATAGGACTAATCGGCCGATTAATCCAATTTTTAGAACATTGTCGCTCCCAATCGCAATCTGATTGGGCTTGTTCCTTCATCTTCTCTTTCATGTCAGCGACCATCCCTGTTTTAAATATCGGCCAAGTCGACCGAGATATCGTCCGATATCTTCATTTTTGCCTGCTGCCGATACGATATGAAAAAATCGTTTGCCATATCGTTTTCAACAAAAAACGGCCGATATTTGAAAATCGGCCGATAAATCACTCAATATATCGCCCGATATGAAATAACTTATTTATTGCACGGCTGCGTGCAAATGTACATTGATTTTTACTGTCTTTGCATGCATATTATATCGTTCTTATTAGGTAGATATCTATGACACTAATCATCTTTTAGTTATCAATATTTTATTATATATAGTGTTCGATATGATCACCCAATATGCGCGCGTATCCCCGATATATCCCCCGATATCCGATATCTGATATGAAAACCTCCATATGATACGATTCCGATATCTGATATTTAAAACCTTGCGAGCATCTGAAGGAGTTGGTCTTCTAACCGTTATGGTGTTTGGACATTGGCGGTTACTTTCTGAGGCAAAAAGAAGTCTGTGTCCTTAGTGGTATACGGCTAATCATTAGTTGTGGAGGGATTGTGCCCCAGCAATTCCAATGGCCTTGCTTTTGGATGTTGCACCATTGACGACTCGCTTTCTTAAGGCCATCGTCGATGTAGAAGAGGCTTTTTGAGGAAGGTCTTTGGGTTTTCAGGGGAGAGATCTTAAGTGCAGGTACTAAGCTCTCAACGAAAACATCAGTTTGTGGTAGAGATTTTCCGCTGCGAGTGATCAGTCGGTCGATCCACAGCACAAGCGAGAGAATGGATTTAGTATGTAAGTGCAAAATAATAATCACAACACAGAAAAGGAGACAGAGACACAGGATTTTTACATGGAAACTCAAATAGAAAAAATCATGGGGAGGAGAAAAATTCACTATGATTCTCGAGATTACAGGAACTGCAGGAATTGGATGGTGTATCCTGAGGTCAGATTCGGTGGAGGGGAAGAAGACCTCCCCTCTCGCTGGAGGAGAGGGTCTATTTGTACTGAACTGTTGATAGTGAAGGAGCTGACGGGGTTTCTTCACGATCTCCATGTGCAGGTTCGTTGTAACGGCAGTCATTATGGGGGCTAAACTGTTGGAATTACATGCAGAAAATATCTTCACTGTCCATAATGTTCGCCTTGAATGCAGAGGCATTACACGTCTTCAATATGGGAGAGGAGACAGCGTAATTGCAGGCGGAGATCTCAGTGGTTGTTACTGGAAAGTTTTAGTTTGTGGTGAAGTCGTGTATCTTGGACTGCAAATGACTCTGGAGGATGATATCTTCGGAACATGAGATAACTCTAGGGTGGCTCTGGGTGGCAGAGCTTGAAGGGAAGGATCAAGAACTGTAGGCATCTTGGTGGGAAGATATCATTTGCAGGACACGTGTCAACATCTTGATGTGGGTCAATTTTTGACCACTAAATCAATATATATCAGAATCGGCCAATATTTGAAACCATGCTTTAATTTTTAAAGGAATTAAATATATTAACTAAAATATATAACTTTAATTTAACAAACATTTTATTTCAGATTTGTTTTAATATGTTTTTTGTCGTTATCATTCTCACGCATAAAAGTCATATTAATAAAATTAATGTTTCTAATATTATGATTATTGAGTCTATGATTTGAAACACACGGACACACAAGTGTCCTACTCCGACAAAGACACAAGGTGGCAGACACGGCAACGGCCCGAACTTCAAAAGGACACTACTCCTAATGCAAATTTCCTTTGAATATGTGAAAAATCCGCTAATAACTATATGTGTTAGGATGTTATTCATATATAAAAGAACCTAAGTTTAGTAAACTGAGCTATAAAATAGTTTTGATTTGTAAAAGACACTATAATATACTTCATCTTATGCGTATTTTTTGATGAATAATGATTTACACATTTGTAAGTGTCAGACACAATGGACACGTGTCATGTCCATGCATTGGACACGCCAGTTTCTGGGTGGGAGAATTGTCCTTCACATCATAGGATTTTGTTTGTTCTACTTATTTAAAGTAAATAAGTAAATTCATAATGGTAAGAGAGATGACATTATCGTGATTTAAGAAATTTAGTTAAAACTAATATATATGTTTCCCGATCTAGAATATTTCTATTTAGAAAGATTGCATATAATAATATTGTTTCGCTTATCAACATTATACATTATGTTTTAAAGTTCCAAAAGAATTTGATGCTTAATTAAAAGTTTGTTGAATTATTTAACTAAACAAAATATTACTTTCAAACTTTTTCTACGCACTTTTTTATTATACTTAATTGCACATACACATTTTGAATAGAATTTGTTACATGCGAGAGAAAAGATGCATGCTTTGATTTGGAGTACATTACGAATGGGATTAATTTCAGTAGTCAAAACGGTGAGAGCAAAGCTTGTAATGAATAACCTAGTGGCTGAAAATCGCAATTGGCAAAAAAGGTACTGGCATTTTAGGTGCATGCCTGAACCTCTACGTGGAGGGTCTGTTGGTGGTGGAGGCATGAGTAGGGGTGGCAATGGGTAGGGTAAGGGTTTTACCCTTACCCGTACCTTAAGCATCCAACCCTTTATCCTTACCTTGTAGGGCAATTTACAAATTATATTTACCCTGCCCTATAGGGTAACAGGTAGAATTTTCTTTTACCCTATAGGATAACAAGAAAAGCGGGTAAAATATTTTAAAATTTACTAAAGAAAAAAGAAAAGACAAGTAAACAAATATAATGCAATTCAAGTACTAACTAGTGGCATAACTATTAAGCAAAATAGGAATTATATACCAATTAACTATAGTTTTTAACAACTTAAAATAAACTAATTAGGTAATCATCTACCCAAACACATAAAAAGTACTAAAAGTGGTTTAAAAAAACACAAAGCAATCTATTGGCACCTCTCCCTTCTTGTTTCCTAAAGAAATTGGGGAAAGACTGGAAAAATGAATTAGGGACGTCACACTATTAAATACTTGTGATATTAATATTATTTATTTATTTATTTTAACGGGTAAATGGATAAATGAGTAAGGTAAGAAAATCATTACCCTACCCTACCCGTTTAAATAAATAGGTAAGAAACTCTTACTCTTACCCTACCCGTTTAGAAAAATGGTTAAGAATTTCTTACCCTTGCCCTGAAAAAATAGGGTAAATTGGTGGGGTAAACGGGTTTACCCTTACCCATTGCCACCCCTTGGTGTGAGCGTGCAGAGAGGTAGCAGGTGGGGTTGGTGTGAGGTGGGGTTGGGGGGGGGGGGGGGGGGGGGGGGTCTTAGATGCAACGACTTCTCAAACACAAATCTTCCCAATTAATTGCAATGAAGTTTAGGGTCAAAAAGTATCATAGGATATTACAATATGGATAGCATCTAAGGATTCACATATATCTTGGGCAACAAACAATAAAATAAGATGGCTGGCAGTATCTTCAAGCTTTGAGCCGAGATAAACAATTTTTTCAAGAAACCCGAGCCAAGAAACAGTTACCCATGTAGAATTTTTTCCATAAACTACGAAGATTTCTTGTGAATCCTACACTACAATTACCAACACATTGTCATCCCTTAACATTCAATTATTTCTGTGTTAAATTTATTGACAAAAAGTAAGTAAGGCAATAATATATACTCACCGATGAGTTGAGCAAGTCAGGCTGCTTAATCAACCTATCATTGACCTCCAAAAGAGAACCTTTCACACAACACCTGCAAGCAAACAATTGCATAAGGTCTTTCACTCCAAAAAACCATAACAAATATTACAGATAAAAAAAAATCAAAGCAAATTCCACTTATGCCAAACCTTACTACATAGAAAGTAGCATTTGTGACGACTTTACACAATGCCGAGTTGGGTTCAAAATGCTGAGCATTCTGCATCAAATAACACCACTCTCCACTTATGCAACTAACCAATCAAATGGGTTTCTTCAAAATTACCTCAAGGTGTCTCAGGCATACCCTTTTCCTCTTTCCAGTGACCTTAATCTCACTCCGGTCAGACTTTCCCACATTGAAATCGACTGCCGTGATCTCTCCCTCTTCCTTAAAAGCGGCATGGGCCGGAGCCAAACCAATCACGCATAATCTATTGTTACGTCCAACAAATTATACAGAAGAAATAAAGTGAAACCTAGAACAACAAATAACACCAAAATTTGCTAGTTACCCGTTGGCATGGCGGTAGATGTAGTGATCGTGTCCGGGCTTGATAAAATCTGAGATGAAACGAAGGCATAAGAGTATATTCGACCAAATCTATCAATTTGGGGGTGGGGGGGTGGGAGGGGGGGGGGTCGGTGGTGGGTGTTGGAATTTTGTAGTTATTGGTATGAATTGGGGTGTAAGATGTACCAGCGGCGTAGTAACGGGCGAAGTTGGATTCGACGGCAGAAGGGGGAACTGGGGAAGAATAGTGGGATCGGGATGAGAAGAGAGTGGAGGTCTTCGTCTTCATCTTCTCTTTGTTGTCGGTGTTCTCTGTTGTTGAAATGGAGGAGATTTTATCTTGGGTTTCTTCTTCATGGGTGGTCTCCATTAGCAGAAATGGCCTAGGTTTTTGGACGGGATCGAATCAAGGGGGCGACTGCACCTTGCGGACTCTTCTCAGAACAATAAAAATTACAGTTTTTTTGTTATTAGTCCCCCAGCCTTGTCTTAAATTTAAAACGAGTCCTTCATATCATGTGAATTGCAATATAATCCCCAAATCAGTTGTTTCAAGACAGGACTCATTAATGAGGTACATCCAATATTCAACCCGGTCTAGTTAAATTCTAAACAGACCGAATCAAACACCCAAAACCCATTAGTTTTGAAGGAAAGTGAGAGACTTGTATGTCCCACCACACTCTCTCCCCCTTCCGCTTCTCAACTCCCCCCCCCCCCCCCCCCCCCCCCCCCCCCCCCCCCAACTCTCTGATTTGGTTCACGTGTGACATGTGGGTTGAAATTCTTATAATCTCTTATAATATACATGTGAGGCGCACACATATAACATATTATAAGTGAATCAGTACACGTGTAAATACCGGATTGACTCTCTTATTGTATGTGTGTGGCTCACATACATGAACCGAACCCCTCGACTCTCTGTCTCTCTCAGTTTAATCTTAATAGTTCCAACGACTCGAACAACGTTGTCAGCGGTTGCTCGAAGGACAATTGAACATTGGGTTGAATGAAAGCATCTATTTTATTGTTTTTTTTTTTTTAATTTTTTTTTGAGGAACTAACTGTTT
Organism: Agave tequilana; assembly: GCA_038442645.1. Taxonomy (NCBI): domain Eukaryota; kingdom Viridiplantae; phylum Streptophyta; class Magnoliopsida; order Asparagales; family Asparagaceae; genus Agave; species Agave tequilana. The sequence continues at coordinate 19,416 of JAVJIF010020613.1, forward strand.
GTGAATTTTGGAGTTACATGTATTCTGTTCTTGAATGAAGCATCTATAGTTAAAAACACACACACACAAGCATTTCACAGTAGAATAAAAAAAAATAAAGTAAAGTGATAATTACATGCACAAAAATCTTAGAAGAGACTACTAGCTAAACTCAAGCTTCGGGCTCAGGTTCAAGAAAAGCAAAAGTCTGTACATATAAGCATGAAGAAGATAACTTTTTAGAGCTCTTTGGTGTAATGAATTTGTTGCCGTTTTCATGCATGGGTTTGATACGTATTAGTTTAAGTTGATTATGAAAAGGGGAGGAGGAGGAGGAGGACAAGAGCCGGAGTTTGATGAGAAGTAGGGGGAAAATATGAGAAAATGAGAGTAGAAGAGAGTAGAAGAGGAGGGAGGAGGGTAACATTAATGGGTTCAAAAGAGTTTGTTGTTGGGAAACAGACTTTGGGAAGGGGGGTGAGGGCAAAATAGGAGATCTCTAATTCTGTGAACTATAATAGAATATTCTTTAACCATATACCAAGAATTTAACTAGGGTTCTTGATTTGGAGCAACTAATGAGATTTGGGGGATTATATTGCCATTCACATAAGAAGGGAGACTGTTTTCAAATTTATGATCATATGGGGGGCTAATATCTAAAAAAACCGTAAAAAATAGTAGGTCTCATTTTCAAAATGAGATAAAGTAATTATCGATTTGTCCCTTCTTTGTCTAATGAGGATGCTTCGTGTAAGGGATTGAAAAAGAATTTAATTTGGTGACCCCACGAATCCATCGTAGAGAAATCACATACTGTATTTTTTCTAACACACGAGGAACTTGTCCATACATAGTTAAAAAAATAAATAAATTTCTTTTTTGGCTTTTAGGTTTAGATCATGTAAATGAGAAAAAAGCTTTAAGTTCTAATTACTAATCTATATTTACATACAGTTAAATCAAAATTGAATCATAATAAATCTTTATTTTATGTGCTGCATATGTAGATCTTTTCTTATGTGTTTGTTGAAATAAATTTGATCTTAACGGAGGGAGGATTTGTATAGAAAAGAACAAAGATTTACAAGAGCATTTTAACTGATTTCAGAACTGGATATAAAATTGAATCTATAAACAGAAAAAAGTAAAAAATTTTAATAAGTTATAAAGATGTGGATATAAGCTTGGTAGAGTTTTTTTTAAAACTCATTGGAAATAGCACAGAGAAGACGACCGCCCGGTCGACTGCATGTGCATAGCAGGCACGTTGTGGTCGGCTGACCGGAGAGTTTGAAAATTTGCAGTAGGTCGATCGATTGACATACAAATCCCCAAGTCAGAGCGCTAGACAAATTGGTCTAGAGGTGATTGACCGGTCGATCGCAACAAAGAGCCGGGCTCAACCACAAGTCGATTATGGCAAATTTCCTATTTGGATTCTGAATTCGTTTCTTTTCCATTTTAGAAGTTTTGGTTTTTTCTATGTGGATTATCTGGCTGTATATTGAGAGGTATTGTACCCTACTTTATAACCTAAAGAGATGATTTTTATTGAAGAGTTCTAGGGTTAGTTTGTTTGAGAAAATTCTATAGTAAATTGCTTAATTTCTCTATTTGGTTTAATCTTGATTAGTTGGATCTTCGGATTAATTTTTAACCCTTATAACTCTGTTGATTGAATTAGATCTTCTCTCTTATGCCCCAAGAACGTAGGCAAATTGTCGAACCTCATTAAATCTCGTGTTCTCTCTTTGTATTTATGTTCGTGCTATATTGACTGGTGATTGACTCGGCATTGTAATTCTGGTCTTGATGATTGGGGTGTGTTGGGTTTCTCCAGAAGGCTTAATAAGTGATATCAGAGCATCCCATGTTCGGCTAGGGATCGTATATCAATCCCAAAAATATCGTGGTGTTGCGAAATTGATATGCTCTGACACCAATTGTTGTGACTCCCAAGATCGACGTTAGCGGAACTTGGCAATATGAATAATACTTGCAAAAGAAAAGCTTGATGAAAAGCAAACTAACAACACGTAGACAAAAGAGTAATAAAGAAAGAACACAAGGATTTAACGTGGTTCGGTCCAAATTTGGCCTACGTCCATGGAGAGAGAACTTGAGAGAGCTTTATTAATAGACTTGGTACAAAAAGATTTAACCTTTCTCTTGATGCAACAAGAATATTCACCTTCCACTTGAATTTAGCCTAAGATTACAAGAGTATTACTTTCTCTCTATGCACTTTCAACTTGCTCCTCTCTTTCTTGGCTTCATCTGATCTCCTTTACTTGAGATTCTCTATTGTAGAAACTCCTTGAGACTTGGTTGGTTGAGGCAATGACAATGCTTGGTTGCAACCTTTATTTATAGGATTTTATAATACAACTCCTATTTAAACTATGAGATGACCTTTGTATGGTTGATGAATCTTGATCAATCCATTTAGAAATTAATCTCCTTGATCTAAAAGAATTCTAGACCTTTTAGTCTTTAGAAATAAATCTTTATTGAATAGGAATTAAATACTATTCATACTCTTCCTGAAAAGGACATTCGCAATCGCCTGAAAAGAAACTGCATCATCTTAATTTGTTTCTTCTGTTTTAAGCCATCGTCTTCTTCAACTCAATTGGATTTTCTTGGACCATCATCTCTTCTTGAAAAATAAGGCAAAATCCTAATAATCTCCATCTTGACTTGTTTTTCAAGCCTTTAGCAAAATAACTTGAGATGAGATTTCAAATTAATACCTTGATTCTTTTCTTGGTTGTAACCCTACCGTGAAGCCTTTAACTCTTACCCCTCTCTCCGGGGCCTTTGGCGGATTTACCACCATAGTTTGGACCATCTCAGGCCTTTTCCGAGTGCATCCTTTCTCTTTTCTGCAACACTTTGACCCGGTTCACGTCTCTTTGCAGTCTTCCTGAAGCTCCACCTCACAATGAACTCCCTTCCAAGTTTATCCTTGAAACTCCAACTTGAACTGAGTTTCCTTCCTTCAGCTTGTATAACCCTCCACACTTCTCTCCTTCCAGGATTACCCAATCTCCTTGGCTGACTGTGATGACATCTTGTTGCACTTGGATCTAGTATCCTTCTTTGTCGAGTACCCTTATGGATATTAGATTATACCGTGCCTCCGGGACATACCGGACCGCCTCCAGAGCACGTACTGTCTCATATCTTCTTGTAACCTTAGCTGTCCCAGTGCCGATGACCTCGCAAGCCGAGCCATCCACCATCTTGACAATCCCTTCCTCCTTTGCAACTAAGGAGTTATTGAACAACTCTTTCTAGGAACATACATGAACTGTACTACCTGAATCAAATATCCAGCCTTTACCTTGAGAAGTGTTGTCTTCGTAAGAAGCCATTAATATATCAGTATCCTCTACACCGCTTGCTATTTTTGCCTCCGCAGCTTACCCCTTCTTCTTTAGCCATTCTTATCGATGCTTGCAGTCATTCTTCCAATGACCTTCCCTGTGACAAAAGTGACATGCCTTTGTTGAGCTTGGGCATTTTCTTCCTTCTCCTCTTCTTTTCCTTCCCGTGCCACCAAACCCGATCCTATCTGCTCCTCTTAATTTGGCCTTTTTCTAATCTCATTAGATAAGAGAGTTGACGTGACCTCCTCCAAGATAAGAGTTTCCTTACTGTAGAGCATGGTGGTGACGATATGCTTATATGACTTTAGTAGAGAACTGAGAAGGATCAACGCCTTGTCCTTCTCGTCGATCTTGACATCAACAGCTAGAGCTCGCTAATGACCTTATTGAAGAAGTTTAGATGTTCCAACAATGTTGTCCCTTCCTTCATGCATAACCCATATAGTTGTTTCTTGAGATACAGCTTGATGGAGAGGCTTTTTGTCATATAAAACATTTCTAACCTTAACCACAACCTCGTAGCCATTTCTTCATCCATCACGTTGTACATAACCTCGTCTACGAGACATAGTTGGATCGTGCTTGGCCCCTTTAGATTTAACTCCTTCCAATTCTCGTTTGTTGTACCTGCAGATTTTGCTGACTTACCCTGCAAGGTCTTGTGAAGACCTTATTACACTAACAATGCCTTCACTCTTTTTTACCATAAGCTCAAGTTTTCTTTGCCATTGAACTTCTCGACCTCGAACTTTACCGTAAAACTTCCTATCTTCGACATGTAGCCCTTCGTCAACCTTTAGCTCTGATACCAATTATTATGTGCATAACTCGGGATAACATACTTACTATGATACTAATAGTTGAGAGATATAGAGATCCCCTCCGATGACCCCAAGCACGCTATGAGTATTGGCCCGAAGCCCCATCGCTCTAGTTTTGATGATGATTAACTCATGTTGTTATAGCGCTAATGATCTTGTGTTTATTTAGTCTCAGATATTTGATCAAGATCTTAGTAGGTGTTTAGCTTCAACAAAGGATTTAAAGTCACGTTTTGGAGATAGTACGTGTTGATTCAAGAGCTCGCGCATCAAGATCGCATCAAGTACTCAAGAGGAGTCTAACTCATTGGATCAAGGTTTGGACCAAGTCAAGAAGGAGAAGAAGATTTTTAAGAGAAGATTTTTAAGAAGACTTGTGTCGGTTTTGCAAGTGTCAAGATTTTATTTTAGATAAAATGTAAAGGATAGATTAGTTGGTGGATTGCTCAAGTACATACACACACACAAAATTTACATGTATTTTCATAAAATAGTTTTTGTGTTTGGAAAAATATCGTTTTGTTTTATCAAAACTATTTTAGAGCTTATTGTCAAAAAAATAAATATTTCATATCATATGTATAGTGGATCATATCCATACACATTAAGCTTCAAAAGTGTTTAAAATATCTTGTTTTTATATTTGGAGAAGTTTTAGAAAAATCATTTTTCAATTTGGAGATTGTTTTTAAAAAATACGGATTTTTGTTTAAGAGAAAATTCTATATCACAAAAATAGTTCAAAATGCTTGTAATATATTTGATTTTTAATCAAACATGTTTGTATATCAAAGTATATTAATGAACTTATTTTTTGTGGAATTTATGAGAATTTATGAGATTTTATTGAAGGTAAAAAGACCAAGTTTTAATCCCTTTACATTTGCTGACCAGGCTGTCTGACGGTCGACCGACCGGTCGACCAGCCAGAAGTTGGTCGACCGGGCAGTCGACCGATGTGCACAAACGTGCACAGCCAAGGGCCGGTCGACCGTACAGTCGACCGCTAGAGAGCTTCTGCTCTCTGTAAATGGCCCCAGTCGACCGATAGGTCAAGGCCCAGTTTTCGGTCGACCGTCCGATTGACCACTTTTCCCAACGATCAGAAATTCGATCGTTGGCAGTCGACCGGGCGGTCGACCGACAGCAGGGTTTCCTGCTGAGTTAGACCCAAAGGCTATATTTTTTAGGCCTATAAATTGGGGCTATTTTGGGCTGTTTTATATAAGATTTTAAGTGAGTTTTCAAGCAAGTTTTTCTTACATCTTTTAGTATTTATCTCCACTTGTTTTAGAGCTAAAACTTTCATATCAAAAGGAGAGTTTTTAAGAGTGATTTTCAAAAGAGATTTCTTGAGTTTTTCCTCCACCATTCTATCTAGTTTTCTTACACATACTTGAGCTATCTATTTCTATATCAATCCTCTAGGGATCTTTATTGTGAGAGTGTTTGAGGTGATCAAAGTGTTGAGATCACCAAAGTATTCATCTTATATTTGAGGAGGCGAACTTGTGGGTTCGTATTGTTTCGAGTTCTAGTGGGAGCTCGGTGTTGAGGTGCGGCCTCGGCAAGCTAGTGTGCTTGCGGTGTAGTTCTTGCGAGAACAAGTGAGGAGATTAGTGAGTCCAAGAGTTCTAGTGTGAACTCCTTGTAGGTGTTGCGGCACCGAGTAATCCGGTGGGATCGATTCTAGTAGAAATTCTTCATAGTTTTGAAGGCGGGGACGTAGAGCAAGGGTGCTCGAACCTCAAAATAATTCTTCCGTGTTTGCGATTGCTCACTCTCTAGCTCTCACTTGTATTTATATCTTGCATGCTTACATTACTTTTATCTTTATATGCTTGATATATCTTGTGCCTTATTCTTATATGTTTGAGATTATTTGCTCACACTTGTATTCAATCAAGAGAGTCATAGTGGCACCTCAACTCTTATCTAGAGGAATCTTGAGGAGATAGTCCAAAGTCCTTTACCAGGAATTCGGCTACACTCTTGTGTTATACCTTGTGTGTTTAACTTAATAATTTTTAGTTTGCTAAAATAGTTTTAATTCCGCATTAATTCATCATTAAATTAGCTTATCACCTATTCACCCCCCCCTCTGGGTGATCTACAAGTGGTATCAGAGCTTGGTGCTCTTGATTTGGGTCTAACAACCTAGAACTAAAGATCCTCATTTTTAGCTAATCATAATATTTGTTTATACACACATGGATTTCATGTCACCTCCCACTTTTGATATTCTTAACATTCAAACTTGGAAGGTTAAGATGTCAATATACCTCAATGCCTTAGGTATTCATGTTTATTTTGCCACCACTAAAGATTCATATTGTTTAAATGGCAAACATCTAGATGCTAATACAAAAGCCCTTCATGCTTTAAAGTCAACCCTAAATGATGAATATTTATCTAGGGTTTCTAACTTTGATTCGGCTTTTGTAGTATGGAACACTATAGTCTCCCTTGGCGAACAAAAGTAATACTATGCGGGGAGTGACTCGGATGATGGAAGTGATGCGTTCAACTTATACTACATGGTCCAAGGGATAACCCCCTCGAGATAAATTTCGAATCCGAACTTGATGAGGATGTTGACATGTCTTATGATGAACTTGCTTTATTTTGTCAACAACTCCTTAAAAAATATGATTTGCTTAAAAAGGACCATAAAAGATTGAAGAATAAATATGAGTCCATTTAAAAAAAAAGAGATTCTTTTCAAAATAAAATTAATTTGGTGGAAAAAGAAAGAGATTACTTTAGAAGAAAATAACTCTTTAAAAAGAAAAATTGTTTCAAAAGAAAAAAATATTTCTAAAAAGAAAAAAGTTGTTGATTCTCATTCTTTCCATGCTCTTCATGCCATCATTGATAAAAATGAGATTCAATTTTTGAAAAATAGAATAAATTGTTTGAGCTCATCTTTGAGCAATTGTGCATTATCCATTCTAAATTGGAAAGCTTGTTTCAAAAGAAACAAGCTCCACATGTCCATGCACATAACCCATGGTACACATATGCACACTTTACACATCATGATCATACTCATTCACATGTGCATGCTAGAGTGTACAAATGTACACATTGCGGCGACAAAGGCCATCCTGCAAGATTTTGCTATGATAGAGTAAATTCTTTAAATTTTGTAAATAAAAATATTTGGGTTCCTTATAATACTAACTCCCGTGGACCCAAAAAAAAAATGGTTACCAAAATTTCTACCACTTGTGTTTGATGTAGGTGTAGGATCTCACATGACATGAGAGGTTTGGTGCCTTGATGGTGGATGCATGGGCTAGATGGACATACAAAATCGATGCACTGCTATCAAGGAAGTTTGGTGGGAGGACCACCATGATTTGGAGACTTAGAGAGTACTTCATGTGATTTGGTAACTATCTCTAAACTCCCTTTTAGTTTACATGCTTTTTCATAGATAAATAATTTTAGCATGTTTTTGATTTTGTGCTTCATGTAGAGAATACTTATTTAGATGTAGTTTTCATTAAAACTTGTGTATATATTTATACAAGTAGTAAGCTACACTTGACTATTAGATGTTTGTGCTTCTTACCTATTTGTATTCATTACATGTACATGTATAACCTAATTTTGATAATTCTCTCATTTATATTTGTCTTTCATATCTTTGTGCATGTTTTGCTTCATGTATATGCTAATTTTGTCTAAAACTAATAAATATACATGTATACTCTTGAATGACTTGTCTTCATGCAAATTCTATTATGGATTGTTTTGTGTTTAGGATATGCATGTATATTGTTAGTTTTGATAAAACATACATATACATTGAAGTTTGTTTTTAATGAAAAATGAATTTTCATAATTTTCATATGTTTTGATGTTTTTGAGCTTTATTGCTTACTTTCATGAATATGCTATTCACATAATTCTTCTGCACTCACATTATTTTTGTTTTCTCAAGACTTTGTCTTCATGAGTTTTATATGAGCCGTATAGATCTTGAGTGACAATTTTTGTGTACTTAGCAATGATTCATGGGTTATATGATTTGTTTCATATATTAAAGGATCTTTAACTAGTTTTTCAAAAAAAAATACTTTAAACTAGTTATTTATTCTTCATTTGGTAGTGTTTTCAATCTATAATTACTTTTAAATCTTATTTTTTGAAAACTTCTACCCTTAAAGGGAGGATGGTTGGGCGACCATCCTTGTATGCCTAATTGAAAATCTTTTTAACATGTGCATATATAGGGTGGATAGTTATGAGTTATACACATAAACTTCATGAAATTTTATTTTGTTACTTATATTTGTTTCCATATATGTATGATTTAAAATCTCTAATAATATCAATTTCAATTGGTATTTCCTTTTCGTACATATATATGTTTTGATTGTGCTTGATTTACTATATTCTTACTTGATTAAAGTACAAATTATGTTTATGCTAAGCTTGACTAATTCTTTAAATGTTATTTGGTATCTTAATGAGCTTATGCATTGTTTTCAATTGGTATTTCAATTGACATTTTAATTGGTATCAAAAAAATTTACAATGTTTCAGTTTCAATTGGTCTAAAAAATCTTCTATTGATATCTTAAAATTGTGTTTATTTACAACTGATTTCTTAAAATTTCGTTCATTTACAAGTGGTATATCAAAATGTGTTTTGTTGATATAAGAAAATTCAAAATTTATTTTATAGTGTTTTCAAGATTTCTTGATATGTATTGCCTATATACATGGGAGCTTAACATCTCCTCTATATATAGATTCATATTGAGTGTATCTTATATTGAGAAGCTTGACATCTCTTCTTTATGTGGCACACGTGTGTAAGGGGAGCTTAACATCTCTACTTATGCATTGTATATTATGCTTTATGTGAGTTAGGATTTTGCCATCCCTTCTTCATGTAATGCATGTATACAGGAGGAGTTAACTTCACATCTCTCTTCATGAATGTATATCACATATATCTTTTTCTTATTTGATTTATTTTTACCCCTTTGTTGATGAATTGACAAAAAAGGGGAGAAGTATTTGATGAGTTTACATATGCATGTTGCATTTGATGAGTTTATATATTTCCTTGTTTTATACAAAAAGGGGGAGAATGATTTTTGAGTTTATATATGCATGACTATTTTCTTGATTATGCATATATGTTTTGTTTATACAAAAAGGGAAGAAGAATTTGGTGAGTTTAAGCATGTTTATCTCCTTATTTATGCATATATATTTGTTTAGTTTTATGCACTTTATTGAATATCTATTTATTTATTGTTATGCATGAGTGAAGGAGGAGCTTCTATAAAGCTTATCTTTAATCTATGTATATATAATCCCATGAGTTTTGTCATCATCAAAAAGGGGGAATTGTTGGTCCGAAGGCCCATCACTCTAGCTTTGATGATGATTAACTCATGTAGTTATAGTACTAATGATCTTATGTTTATTTAGTCTCAGATATTTGATCAAGATCTTAGTAGATGTTTAACTTTAATATAGGATTTAAAGTCAAGTTTTGGAGCTAGCACGTGTTGATTCAAGAGCTCGCGCATCAAGATCGCATCAAGTACTCAAGAGGAGTCTAACTCATTGGATTAAGGTTTGGACCAAGTCAAGAAGGAGAAGAAGATTTTTAAGAGAAGATTTTTAAGAAGACTTGTGTCGATTTTGTAAGTGTCAAGATTTTATTTTAGATAAAATGTAAAAGATAAATTAGTTGGTGGATTGCTCAAGTACATACACACACACAAAATTTATATGTTTTCATAAGATAGTTTTTGTGTTTGGAAATATCGTTTTGTTTTATCAAAACTATTTTAGAGCTTATTGTCAAAAATATAGATATTTTATCTCATATGTGTAGTGGATCATATCCATACACACTAAGCTTTAAAAGTATTTAAAATATCTTGTTTTTGTATTTGGAGAAGTTTTGAAACAATTATTTTTCAATTTGAAGATTGTTTTTGAAAAATATGGATTTTTATTTAAGCCAAAATTTCTATATCACAAAAATAGTTCAAAATGTTTGTAATATTTTTAATTTTTAATCAAACATGTTTATATATCAAAGTATATTAATGAACTTATTTTTTGTGAAATTTATGAGAATTTATGGGATTTTATTGAAAGTAAAAAAGATCAAGTTTCAATTCCTTTACATTTGCTGACCAGGCTGTCTGGCGGCCGACCGAGCCAGAAGTCGGTCGACCGGACGGTAGGCCGATGTGCACAAACGTGCACAGCCAAGGGCCGGTCGACCGCATGGTCGACCGCCAGAGAGCTTCTGCTCTCTGTAAATGGCCCCGGTCGACCGGGCAGTCGACCGATAGGTCAAGGCCTAGTTTTCAGTCGACCGTCCGGTCGACTGCTTTTCCCAACGGTCGAAAATCCGACTGTTGGCGGTCAATCGGGCGGTCAATCGATAGCAGGGTTTCCTGCTGAGTTGGACCCCAACGGCTATATTTTTTAGGCCTATAAATTGGGGCTGTTTTGGGCTATTTTATATAAGATTTTAAGTGGGTTTTCAAGCAAGTTTTTCCTACATCTTTTAGTGTTTATCTCCACTTATTTTAGAGATAAAACTTCCATATCAAAAGGAGAGTTTTTAAGAGTGATTTTCAAAAGAGATTTCTTGAGTTTTTCCTCCGCCATTCTATCTAGTTTTCTCACACATTCTTGAGCTATCCATTGCTATATCAATCCTATAGGGATCTTTGTTGTGAGGGTGTTTGAGGTGATCAAAGTGTTGAGATCACCAAAGTGTTCATCTTGTATTTGAGGAGGCGAACTTGCGGGTTCGTATTGTTTCGAGTTCTAGTGGGAGCTCGGTGTTGAGGTGCGGCCTTGGCAAGCTAGTGTGCTTGCGTGTGTAGTTCTTGCAGGAACAAGTGAGGAGACTAGTGAATCCAAGAGTTCTAGTGTGAACTCCTTGTAGGTGTTGCGGTACCGAGTGATCCGGTGGGATCGATCTAGTGGAAATTCTTCATAGTGTTGAAGGCGGGGACGTAGAGCAAGGGTGCTCGAACCTCGAAACAATTCTCCCGTATTTGCAATTGCTCACTCTCTACCTCTCACTTGTGTTTATATCTTGCATGCTTACATTACTTTTATCTTTATATGCTTGATATATCTTGTGCCTTATTGTTATATGCTTGCGATTGTTTGTTCGCACTTGTATTCAACCAAGAGAGCCATAGCGGCACCTCAACTCTTATCTAGAGGAATCTTGAGGAGATAGTCCAGAGCCCTTCACTGGGAATTCGGCTACACTCTTGTGTTATACCTTGTGTGTTAAGCTTAATAATTTTTAGTTTGCTAAAATAGTTTTAATTTCACATTAATTCATCATTAGATTAGCTTATCACCTATTCACCCCCCTCTGGGTGATCTACAATGAGATTGATTACCTCAAGTACACAAGATGAATATTAAAAGATATAAGAAGAAGAACATACAATTTAATGTGGTTCGGCCCAAATTTGGCTTACGTCCACAAGTTGATAGAGCTTTGTTATTAGACTTGGTACAAAGAGATCTAACCTTTCTCTTGATGCAACAAGAGTATTCACCTTTCACTTGAATCTAACCCTAGATTAGAAGAATATTACCTTCTCTCTATGCACTTTCAACTTGCTCCTCTCGTTATTGGCTTTCTCTGGTCTCCTTCGCTTGAAATTTTCTGTTGTAGAAACTCCTTGAGACTTATTTGATTGAGGCAATGACAATGCTGGATTGCAACCTTTATTTATAGAATTTTATAATACAACTCTTATTTGAACTATGAGATGATCTTGGTTTTTGGATGGTCGAAGAATCTTGATCAATCCTTTTATGAATTTATCTCTTTGATCTAGAAGGATTCTAGACCTTTTAATTTTTAGAAACAAACCTTTATTAAATAGGAATTAAATCTTATTCATACTCCTCCTGAAAAAGAAACTCGCAATCACCTGAAAAGGAAACTATTAAAATACACTTAGAGGGGGTGAATAGGTGTACTTGCTAATCTAGGATAAATGATGCGAAATTTAAAACTTAATTGCAAACACACTATGTGTAACCAAGAGTGAGCCCGAATTCTCCGTGAAGGGCGCTGGAACTACTCTTCTAGATTCCTCTAGACTAAGAGTTGAGGTGCTTAAAAAGCTCTCTTCGTTGAACACAAGTGCAGGCGCACACAAACTATTTCTAGCATATGAATATGAACAATGTAAAGTAATACAAGATATAAGAGAGATAGAGTTGAGAGATAGTGGATCAAGCGCAAACATCAAGATATGTTTTGAGGTTCGAGCCACTACTTTACGTCCCCGCCTTCACATAGAAAGATTTTCACTATGTTCACACAGGACCTTCCACAAATGGACCTCCACCGAGGAATTACAATTCAACATCGGGAGTATACAACTCCTCTCTCTAACACAATCACCTCTACACAAGAGGCAAGACACAAAGCTAAAGTAAAGAAAAAGTTTACAACTTGGTAATCCAATGATCATAAACCCTCTCTTGGTGATCTTGAAATATCATAAACAATTTTCTCACAAAAACAGGATCCTATAGATAGGTATTGAATTGATAGCTCAAGTATGAGAAAAACAAAGTGTTTTGGAAAAGAAAACACTTGGGAAAACTCTAAAAATGATATGAAAATTTTGGACAAGAACTAGAATCCCAAAACTTGTTTTCTTTTAATTTTTCAAAAACTTTAAAACAAAAATAAAGATAGAGATTTTAAGCACTAAAACTTATGTTTAAAACTTGCTGAAAACTTAGGAGAGGTGAAAAAATTTTGTTCTCAAAAATCTTGGTTGAAACTGGCCTCAAACGACCCATATTTATAAGGTCTAAAAATATAGCCATTGGGATCCAGATCAGGTCAAAACTGACCTGTCGATCGACCGCATTGACCGACCAACGGTCAGATTTCTGATCGTTGGGGCTGTCGATCGACCGCCTCAAGGCAATTGCTTGTCGGTCGACCGCCCGGTCAACTGAGGCCAGAACCAGAGAGTGAACTCTCTGGTCAGTTGACCGCACGGTCGACCGGGCCATTTCCAGAGAGCAGGCTCTATGGAACGGTCAACCACCTGGTCGACCGCTAAAGCCTGTGCACTTCTAAGCACGTCAATCGACCGGTCGGTCGACCGATTCAGGCTTCGGTCGACCGTTAGCAGCCGTTAGCCAGGGTTATAGGGTTTGAAATTTTGGTCTTTTAATACCTATAAAATCTCATAAAATCACATAAAATTCACAAAAATAAGTTCTTATAAATATTTGAAGAACAAATATATGTGACTAAAATTCAACACATATTTCAAACAATTTAAACTATTTTTGTGATATGAAAATTTAGCTTTAAATCAAAAATGGCATTTTTCAAAACTTGAATTTTGAAATGAAAATCCGTTTTCTCCAAAACTTTTATAAATATTTTACATGATATAGAAATACTTTTGAAGCATATTGTGTATGGACAAAATTCAATACACATATAAAAGATATATCTATGTTTTTTGACATTAAATTTAAAACTAAGTTTTGTTAAAAGAAAAACTTAAAACTATAAACTAGATATACATCAAAATAAGTTTTTGGATAATATGAAACATAGATGTATATGGATGAAATCCAATATACATTAAATCCATGTAAAACTTATTTTGATTCTATCTATTCATAAAAATTAAAGATATGTTCTTTGAAAATCTAAGACCGGTTAAACCGAAACCAAAAACTATATTAACTTGTGTGAGTGTAAACTTGAGCATATCAAGACTAACTATCTTTACACAAGATCTAAAAATAAAACTAAGCTAAATAAATCAAAATCTTCTTGTAGAACTCCTTCTCCAAGCTGACTAAATCCAAACACGATCCAAATGAGCTTGACTCCAACCGAGTGTTAGATGTGACCTTAACGCGCGAGCTCTTGAATCAACATGTGTTAGTTCCAAAACTGGCTTTGAATTCTTTGTTGAAACTAATCACCTACTAAAACTTTATCAATATCTGAAACTTATTAAACACAAGATCATTAGTAAATTAATCGTCATAAGATAGTCATTATCAAAATAAAGTGAAAGACTTCTGGGTCAACAATCTCTCCCTTTTTGATGATGACAAAACTTATAAGGTTTATATGCATAGATTAAGAATAAGCCTCATAGAAGCTCCCCCTTAACTCATGCATAATCAATAAACATATAAAGATATGCAATGTACTTCAAGGAACCAAATAAAAACAATAAAAATAAGATGTGTGTGTGCGCGCGCGCGCGCGCATAAACACTAAATAAAGCATGCATATATAATCACAAATCTTTCTTCTCCTTTTTGTCACTCATCAACAAAGGGGTGAAGATAGATAAACAATACCAACAAAATATATTTTGAAACAAATAACAAATAATCAATTGAAAGAAATCAGTTGAAAGTAAAACAATCTTTTTACCAATTGAAAATTACCCATTCTTTTTACCAATTGATACCAATAGAAATGTATGATACCAATTGAAAGTGAAAACTAATTTTTTTAGGTAAAAACTAAAACCATTTTACAATAAAGATACAAATTGAGAATAATACTAATTTAAGATTATTGATTCAATATTGAAAATGTTAGCATATAACAAAACAAAGTATTTTTCATTATAGAGAGAGGGAGTAAGATATCATTTGAAAATAAAACCAATTGAAAGATAAAACAAAAAATTTTCACCCCTTTATGAAATACTAATAAAAATAATTCATAACTTGTATATAATACCAATTAAAAACAATTGACAATATAGACTTAATCAAGCTTAGCACGAAATAATTTATGCTTAACAATGTATGAACATGCATGTTTAAAGCACAAGAAAAATATTTATATGTATGTATCAGAGCAAAACAATTTAGATATGATCCATACAAAAAAATGAGTACACAAAATAAATTTTCATTAAAAATTATGTATATCTCATACCTACCACCCTATTCATGCACATGTTTGAAAGATAGTCATTAAGACATATAAGTCATTAAGACATATAAGGTATGGTTGCCCAACCATCTACCCTTTGGTTGGTAGGGGGTTTTCAAAAATATGATTTGAAAATATTTTAACATATTTGAAAACTCTATCAAATTGAAGAATAACGATACTAGTTTTATGATAATTTTGAAAACTAATATGAAGTCTTTCAAATAAGAAATAAAATATAAATGTATCCATAAAATAAGAAAAGTACACGAGAATCGACACTCAAAAAGCAATAAAACATATATATTCTTATGAAATAAAAATCATGAGTAAACAAGATATAGAGTGTATAAAAATCATGTAATCAATAAAATCATGAAAATAAGGCATTGAGCTTAGTTGAAATTTCTTTTATCAAAAACAAGAAATCATCAAAACACAAGAAATTCTATTTTTATTAAAAACAAAACAAGCCTCAAGGTATATGTATGTTTTGTCGAAACTAAAAGTATATATGCATATCCCAAGTATAAACGAGTCCAAACGAAATATTGCATGAAAAGCAAGTGACTCTAGGAAAGACATGTATATCTTATTAGTTTTAGACAAAATTAATATATACATGAAGTTAAACACATTTTTATGAAAACATGTACAAAAATAGGAAAAACAAGTAAAAATGCAAGAATCATCAAAATAAGGTTATACAAGTACATGTAATGGGTACAAATGAGCAATAAAGTATAAAAACATGATAAATAAATGTGGCTCGTTAGTTGCACAAGTATAAATACAAGCTTTAAACAAAAGTTCCGTCCAAACATGTAATCAAAACATGAAGTGTAAAAACATAAACAAATATAATCATTAGACTAAATGCACGTGTTTTAGAACTAGGATATACACAATAGCTAAACTATAGTGAGAACACAAAAGATGTGAATCCATATGAACATAGGTGTATCTCAAAAGACTATTTATGTATATCACATGTCTAATTTACATTGCATTTAATATAATGAGCAGTAAAACATGACATGCCAAAAAAATCAATAATATAAAAGCATGTAAACAAAATAGGAGTTAGAGATAGTTATCAAAATCAATGAACCAATCTTTAGGTCTCCAAATCATGGTGGTATTTCCGCCAAACATCCCTTGAAGGTGATGCATCCATAAATATGATTTTTAGGCTCAGATTACATTTACCATTAAAGCATCAATAACCTCACGTTAAGTGAAAGTCCACATCCACATCAAATACAATAAGGATGGATTTTGGTATCAATACTTTCTTGAGTCCAAGGGGGTTAGCACCTTTCCTAACTCAAACAAATTTATTTGCAAAATTTGAATTATGTATTCTATGAAGGTACACCTAGAGGGGGGATAAATAGGTGTACGGCTAATCTAATGAACTAAATGCGAAATTTAAAAACTAATTGCAACTAAACTTAATGCAACCAACGAGTGTAGCCGAATTCCCGGTGAAGGGCTCTGGACTAACTCCTCTTGATTCCTCTGAATAAGAGTTGAGGTGCTATATGAAGCTCCCGTGGTTAAGCACAAGTGAGGCACACACAAACAAGCCAAGCATATAATGTATGAATGAGCAATATGAATAGATGCAAGGCACAATATAAAGAGAGAGAGAGAGTTAAGAGTCAATGGATCAAACGCAAACAACAAGATGTATTTCGAGGTTCGAGCACCCAGCTCTACGTCCCCGCCTTCACCGAGAAGGATTTCCAATCTACTAACTTGTCCACCTAGGACTCCCACACAGGGAACCTCCACCGAGAATTTTGGGGCAATACAATAACGGGAGTACCCAACGCCTCTCTCCAACCAATACAACCTCTCACAGAGGCAATGCACAACCAACCCAATCACCACCTCACACAAGAGGGGTAGGCCCTTAGCCAAACAACCCCAATCCACCTCTTCACAAAGGGATACAAATCCAACACCAACTCTACCTCTCACTAGAGGAGCAATACACAATCTCAACCTCTCACTAGAGGGAGCCAACCACTACTCCAAATCAACCTCTACCCAAGAGAGATATCAACAAAGAAGGAGGGTTTCAACAAGGTGGTATATTTCAACCACAAACAATTTCTTTCACAAAATAAAGATCCTATAGATAGGATAGAATGATATGGCTTAAGTGTGAAAAATAAAGAGTTTGGAAATCAAAAACTCAAAGAAAAACTCTTGGGGAAAACTTCTAGAATTGATAGAAAAATATAGATCAAAGACCAATCCCAAAAGGCTTTCCTTTTTCTTGATTTTTCAAACCCTTTTTGAAACAAATAAAGATGAGAACTTTGAACCAAAAACTCTTTTGAAACTTGAAAATAAACACTAGGAATTTTGAAATTTTTTCTCTTAAAAATTCTTAACCAAAACCCTTTACAAATGGGGTATATAAAGCCCCGTTGAAAAACTAGCCGTTGGGGCTGATTTTCAGCCTTGGCGGCTGGCAGTCGACCGGCCCGGTCGACCGCCAACGGTCAAAAATTGACCGTTGGAGCTCTCCGGTCGACCGCCCGGTCGACCGTGCCAATCCAGAGAGCAAATGCTCTCTGGCCGGTCAACCGCCCGGTCGACCGTCCAAGCCTTATGGTCGACCGGTCCGGTCGATCGTCCCCACCCGAGAGTAGGGTACTTGCAGTCGGTCGACCGCCCGGTCGACCGGCCCAAGTGGCTGGCCAGCGTGCACGTTTTGTGCACATCGGTCGACCGGTCCGGTCGACCGACTCTGGGTCCGGTCGACCGGTCCCATCAACCGCCAGAGCTTGGCAGGCAGCATTTCAGGACAGAAAACTTGGGTTTTAATTTTAAGAAAAAATCCCATAAAACTTCTAAAAATCCACAAAAATAAGTTCTAACATTATATTAGATATATAAACATGTGTGAAAAATTTCAACACATATTTCAAACAATTTGAACCATTTTTGTGTTATGAAAATTTTGCCGAAAACCAAAACTTGTATTTTCTAAAACTTAGATTTTTCAAATGAAAATACGTTTTATCCAAAACTCATCCAAATACAAAAACATGATATAGAAACAACTTTTAGGCATATAGTACATGGATAGAATCCAATATACATATAAAGATATATATCATAGTTTTTGACAATAAATCCGAAAATATGTTTTGATAAAAATACCAAAATACCAAACACATGAATAGGCATATCAAAATAAGTTTGTTTACGATATGAAACATACATGTATATAGAACATATCTAATATATATTTAAACAATGTAAACTTGTTTTTATCTATCTATTCATGAGAACCAAGATCGGTTAAACCAAAAACCAAAAACCGATAAACATGAAACTAGAAACACGTGTGTGTGTTGTGAACTTGAGCATATCACACTATCTAATCTTTACGCATGGATCTAAAACAAAAACTAAACTAGGTACCGAGGTCTTCTTGATGAACTCCGTCTTCAAGCCGACTCGATCCAAACCGTGATCCACCGAGCTTGACTCCAACGAGTGCTATATATGATCTTGATGCTCGGGCTCTTAAATCACCATGTGAGAAGCTCCAAAACACCTTTATTGAAGCTAATCACCTACTAATATCTTGGCTAAAGATCTGAAACTAAACATCACAAGATTATTAGTAAACATAACTACATGAGTTAATCATCATCAAAACTAGAGTGGAAGGCCTCTGGGCCAACAATCTCCCCCTTTTTGATGATGACAAAACTCATGGAGTTATATATGCATGGATTAAAGTTAAGCTTCAAAGAAGCTCCCCCTTAACACATGCATAGCAATAAACAATAAGATATGCAATAAATACTAAACATGACTATGCATAAAATAATGAAATGAACATGCTCTTGATACTAAACTAAAACATGAATATGCATAAACATGCTCTACCAAAACTTTTTTTTTTTAAATACATGCTCTTGATACCAATCAATTAAAAAATTAATCAATCAATAGAAGCTCTTGATACCAAAAAAAAAAATGAAAACTCAACTATATTGAAAACTCAACTATATGCATAAAAAAACTCAAATACATGCATATAAACTCAAATACTTCTCCCCCTTTTTGTCAATCATCAACAAAGGGGTCAAAGAAAATAATGTTCTCTCCCTTTTTGTCAAAAAAAAAAACAAAAGTCAATAAAGGGGTGACATTAAACAATTCAATAAAAAGATATATGCGATATACATTCATGAAGAGAAAGACGCTAAGTTAACTTCCCTATATATATATACATTACATGAAGAAGGGATGACAAGCCCTAACTCACATAGCGCATAATATGTAATGCATAAGAGGAGATGTGAAGTCCCCCTACACACGTGTATCGCATAAAGAAGAGTTGTCAAGCTCCTTAATATAAGATATACTCAACATGAATCAATATGTAGAAGAGATGTTAAGCTCCCCTTGCATATAGGTAATTAAAACATTTTTAATTTTCTTGATACCAATTGAAAGTAAACAAATAAACATCTTGATACCAATTTGTAGGTATTTTTCATTTTGAACATATGATACCAAATTAAAATCAAAATCAGTTTCCAATTATTTTTCATCATAAAGTATGGGAGTGGAAATCAAAGGTAAACCAAATACCAATTAAAACATGAAATAGGAATTTTCTCCCCTTTATGAAATACCAAATAAAACGACACATAAGCTTGTATAGATACCAATTGAAAACTAATCAATTGAAACATAGTCATTAAAAATCAAGCTTAGCATAACCAAAATTTGTGATATCCTTGAGCACAAATTAAACATATATGATTATACAAAACGAATGTCAATATTGATTCTAATTGAAATGATCCAATGATACCAATTGAAACAATAATATGATCAAGTGTATAACTTATATTACCTACCACCCATTTCATGCACAAGTTTAAAATGATTTT
Source organism: Agave tequilana (assembly GCA_038442645.1). Taxonomy (NCBI): domain Eukaryota; kingdom Viridiplantae; phylum Streptophyta; class Magnoliopsida; order Asparagales; family Asparagaceae; genus Agave; species Agave tequilana. Next base: position 39,517 of record JAVJIF010020613.1, read on the forward strand.
CAATATGAACATACAAGGCATGGTCGCCCAACCAGCCGCCCTTGGAAGGGTAGGGGTTTTCAAAAATAGGTTTGAAAATATAGTGTGTTTGAAAACTCTACCAAATGAAGAATACGAACTAGTTATAAGAAAAATTTGTAAACTAGTACGAAATCCTTCAAGTAAGGAATAAAACAAAAATGTTTTTCATGAAACATAAAATTCACATGATAGCCAACACTCAAAGTCAATGAAGCATGAATATAACTCATGAAAATAAAGCATGAGTAAACAAGAAAGGTGAGTGTACAAGTTTTGTGTGAAAGACATAATCATGAAAATAGTCAATTTAGCTCAATTTTGAATTTCCTTTAAACATGAAAACATGAAAATCGTCAAAACTAAATTTTCATTAAAAACAATTTATACTTCAAGGCATATGTATGTTTTGACAAAATAAGAAGTATACATACATATCCCTAAATACAATTGAGTCCATAATAAAGATTTGCATGAAAAGCAAATGACTCAAGGGTATACATGTATCTCTTAAGGTTTGACGAAATAGACATATACATGAAGTGAAAACACATGATCATAAAACATGTCAAAGATGGAGAATACAAGTTAAAATGCATGAATCATTAAAACTAGGCTATACTAGTACATCTAATAAGTACAAATGAGCATATAAGCACAAACATATAAAAGTCTATTTGTGGCTCACTAGATGTACAAGTATATATCCATGTTTTAATGAAAACAAACATCCAAACATGTAATCAAATCAAGAAAAATAAAACGAGACATAAACCAATATGATAAACATAAATACGATGTAAATGCACATACATTAGAACTATGATATACATAATAGCAAAACAATGGTGAGAACATAACATATGGGTCTATATAAACATGGATGATCTCAAATGCTATACATGCATGTCAATGATCTAATAATCATGGCATTTAACATACTAATTAAAACAAGCTAAACTCAATAATGTGAAAAGCATGTAAATATAAACGGGAGTTAGTGATCGTTACCAAAACTATGAAGGCAACTCTCCAAGTCTCCAAAACAAGGTGGTCCTCCCACCAAACTCCCCTTGAAAGTGATGCATCCAAATTGTTCTCTTTAAGCTCGAAACGCATCCACTTCAAGGCACCATTACTCTCACGTCATGCGAGAGCCCACACCTACATCAAAAACAATAGGGGTGGTCTTTGGTACCCACACTCTTTTGGGTCCATGAGGGTTAGTACCTTTCCTAACCCAAACAAACTTAGTTGTTAAATTTGCATCATGTATACGATCATAACAAAACTTAGCAAGGTGGCCCTTACGTTGTACAAGTGTATACATGAGCATACATAGTGTTGTGTACATGAACGTGTGAAGCATGTGTATGCCGTGGATAGTGTGCATGCAAAGATGGAACTTGTTTCTTTCGAACCAAAGATTCCAAGCGTGTATGGTTCAAAGCACATTGGCTTATAGTGGAGCCCAAACAATCTACACTCTTCTTAAGCATACAAATATCATTTTCAATTTTGGAAGAAGAGGTGCATGCAATAGGTGAGCTAGATGGTAAAGCTACACTAGCATGGCAAACATGTGAATCTATATCAATTTTCAAAGATTCATTTTTCTTTAAACAAACTTCTAAATCCTTTGAAATTGAAGCAATTTTTATTTTCAAAGAATCATTCTCTTTTACAACAAAATCAAGTTTTGAAGATATAACTTTATTTTTCTTCAAAACATCATTACAATCATTTCTATTTTTCAAAATCTCATTTTCCTTTAGGGCAAGGTCTAGTTGAGATTTAAGTGAGTCACATTCACTAGACATCTCTTCCTTCTCTTGCAAAACCAAATCAAGTCTAGAAGTCAAATTTTCATTTTCTTTATTTAAAGCAAAAGTCTTCTTTTTCAAAAGATTATATTTTTCCAATAGTTTTTCACAGACAATGGATAGTTCTTCATTTAAAGCATTTGGATCAACATACTCATTACTAGAAGAACTAGCAACATCACAATCTAATTAGATTCCAAATATGCCTCAAGGGAGTCATTCCCTTGGACCATGTAGCATGCATCGTCGGATTCTCCACTAGATTCATCCTCCTTTGGATTGGCAATTGGAGCTTAGAGGAGGTCAACGTGTTCCACACTGCAAAAGCGGAATCACAGTTAGAAACTAAGCACAGATATTCTTTATTAAGCATGCTTCTAAGTGCCTCAAGGGCTTGTGCATTGGCCTCTAAATGCTTGCTATCACCAAGATAGGGTTTCTTGGTAGCGACAAGGAAAACATGCAAGCCTAGGGTTTTCAAATACATGGACATCCTAAATTTTCACATGTCAATGTTGGAGACATCAAACATGGGAGATGACAAGCAATCCATGAGTGTGTGTAAACAATATAAATGTGCAAATGCAAATGATAGATTAGCTAACCAAGATCACACTCCTAGATGGTTAAACCTAATATCAGGAGCGTAGGCTCTGATATCAATTGAAGGTAACCTAGAGAGGGTGAATAGGTGTGCGGCTAATCTAATGAACTAAATGCAGAATTTAAAACTAATTGCAACTACACTTAATATAACCAACGAGTGTAGCCGAATTCCCGGTGAAGGGCTCTGGACTAACTCCTCTTGATTCCTCTGAATAAGAGTCGAGGCGCTATATGAAGCTCTCGTGGTTAAGCACAAGTGAGGCACATACAAACAAGCCAAGCATATAATGTATGAATGAGCAATATGAATAGATGCAAGGCACAATATAAAGAGAGAGTTAAGAGTCAATGGATCAAACGCAAACAACAAGATGTGTTTCGAGGTTCGAGCACCCAGCTCTACGTCCCCGCCTTCACCGAGAAGGATTTTCAATCCACTAACTTGTCCACTTAGGACTCCCACACAGGAACCTCCACCGAGGATTTTGGGGCAATACAATAACGGGAGTACCCAACTCCTCTCTCCAACCAATACAACCTCTCACAGAGGCAATGCACAACCAACTCAATCACCACCTCACACAAGAGGGGTAGGCCCTTAGCCAAACAACCACAATCCACCTTTTCACAAAGAGGGATACAAATCCAACACCAACTCCTCCTCTCACTAGAGGGAGCAATACACAATCTCAACCTCTCACTAGAGGGAGCCAACCACCACTCCGAACCAACCTCTACCCAAGAGGGATATCAACAAAGAAGGAGGGTTACAACAAGGTGGTATATTTCAACCACAAACAATTTCTTCCACGAAATAAAGATCCTATAGATAGGATAGAATGATATGGCTCAAGTGTGGAAAACAAAGAGTTTGAAAATCAAAAACTCAAAAAAAAACTCTTGGGAAAAACTTCTAGAATTGATAAAAAAATATAGATCAAAAATCAATCCCAAAAGACTTTCCTTTTTCTTGATTTTTAAACCCTTTTTGAAACAAATAAAGATGAGAACTTTAAACCAAAAACTCTTTTGAAACTTGAAAATAAACACTAGGAATTTTGAAAATTTTTCTCTTAAAAATTCTTAACCAAAATCCTTTACAAATGAGGCATATAAAGCCCCATTGAAAAACTAGCCGTTGGGGCTGATTTTCAGCCTTGGCGGCTGACGGTCGACCAGCTCGGTCGACCGCCAACGGTCAAAAATTTGACCGTTGGAGCTCTCCGGTCGACCGCCCGGTCGACCGTCTAAGCCTTACGGTCGACCGGTCCGGTCGACCGCCAGAGCCTGGCAGGCAGTATTTCAGGACAGAAAACTTGGGTTTTAATTTTAAGATAAAATCCCATAAAACTTCTAAAAATCCACAAAAATAAGTTCTAACATTATATTAGATATACAAACATGTGTGAAAAATTTCAACACATATTTCAGACAATTTGAACAATTTTTGTGTTATGAAAATTTTGCCGAAAACCAAAACCTGTATTTTCTAAAACTTGGATTTTTTCAAATGAAAATACGTTTTGTCTAAAACTCATCCAAATACAAAAACATGTTATAGAAACAACTTTTAGGCATATAGTATATGGATAGAATCCAATATACATATAAAGATATATATCATAGTTTTTGACAATAAATCCGAAAATATGTTTTGATAAAAATACAAAAACACCAAACACATGAATAGGCATATCAAAATAAGTTTGTTTACGATATGAAACATACATGTATATAGAACATATCTAATATACATTTAAACAATGTAAACTTGTTTTATCTATCTATTCATGAAAACCAAGATCGGTTAAACCAAAAACCGAAACCGATAAACATGAAACTAGAAACACGTGTGTGTGTTGTGAACTTGAGCATATCACACTATCTAATCTTTACACATGGATCTAAAACAAAAACTAAACTAGGTACCGAGGTCTTCTTGATGAATTCCGTCTTCAACCCGACTCGATCCAAACCGTGATCCACCGAGCTTGACTCCAACGAGTGCTATATATGATCATGATGCTCGGGCTCTTGAATCACCATGTGAGAAGCTCCAAAACACCTTTGTTGAAGCTAATCACCTACTAATATCTTGGCTAAAGATTTGAAACTAAACATCACAAGATTATTAGTAAACATAACTACATGAGTTAATCATCATCAAAACTAGGGTGGAAGGCCTCTGGGCCAACATTCTATAATAACAAAATTTTGTAAGGTGGCCCGTACATCCACAATGTGTACAAGTGTACACATGAGTATACATAGCGTTATGTGTGTGAACATGAGAAGCATGTGTATGCCGTAAATGATGTGCATGAATATGTGGAGTATGTTTCTTTGAAAACATAGATTCAAACGTGTGTGGTTCATGGCACAATGGCTCAAAGTGGAGCCCAAACAATCTACTCTCTTTTTCAAAATACAAATTTTATTTTCAATGATTGAAGAAAAAGTGGAGCATGCAACATGTTTATCACTAAAAGATGAAACAATAAATGTATAACAAACATGAGAATTAAAAGCAATTTTCAAAGAAACTTTTTCTTTTGAAACCAAATCTAATTCTTTAGAAATCAAAGCAATTTTATTTTTCAAAGAATCATTTTCTCTTAAAACAAATTCAAGTTTTGAAGACAAAATCTCATTTTCCTTCAAAACACCATCAAAATCATTTTTATTTTTCAAAAATTCATTTTCTTTCAAGGCAAAGTCAAGTTAGGATTTCAATGAATCCCTTTCATTTGAAACCTCAACCTTCTCTTGCAAAATCATATCAAGTTTAGAAAATAAATTTTTATTTTCTTCTTTTAATTCAAAACTTTTTTTAAAAAGTTCATGTTTATTTAACAAGTTTTCACAAAATAGGAAAAGCTCTTCATTTAAGGCATGGACATCCATACTATCATGATCATCAATAGAAGAATTAGCATTATCATTTAGATGAGTATCTGAATATACCTCAAGGGAGTCAATCTCTTAGATCATATAGCAAGCTTCGTCAGACTCATCCACCAAGGGTTTCTTCTCCACATAGTTTATCGTTTGTAACTCGGGAGAGGTCAATGTGTTCCACACTGTAAAAGTAGAATAAAAATGAGAAACAATAGAAAGATAATTTTTGCTAAGTGTATACCTAAATGCCTCTAAGGTTTGTGTATTAGCCTCAATGTACTTATCACTACCAAGATAGAATTTCTTGGTAGTGGCAAGATACTAGGGCTTTGAGGTATGCACTCATCTTCAACTTTCACATATCGATGTTGGAAACATCACACATGGGAGGGACAAGAAAATCCATGAGTATATAAATTATATGTGTGCAAAGCAATACTAGATTAGCTATCCAAGGAACTCACTCCTGTTGAAGCCTACCAAATGGAGAATGTTGAAGCCTACAAAGTTGAACAATTTTGATGATGGACAAGTGATGATGGACAAGCATTTATGATTACTCAACCTCACTTGAAGCCAGTTGAAGCTTATGGGAATTATTGGATATTTTGTGTAAATTTAGAATATTGTGAAAAGCCTTGAATACTTACACAAAATTCCCTTCCAAGTCGACTTGACCTCTTATTTAAGTCGACTACCCATACTATAGTCGACTTTCCAAAAACCCCTAGTCGACTAGACCACTCCAAAACAATAACCCAACTCTCTGTTTGGTCTCTGTCATGATAGTTAGTCGACTTGACTTCCATATGTAGTCGACTAACAGATACCCTAGTCGACATACAATTTCCCAAGTCGACTAATAACCTATACAAAAATTTCCCAACTCTCTGTTTCTGTCTGAAATGAAACTTAGTCGACTTACCCTATATCTATAGTCGACTAACACATTACCTAGTCGACTAACAGTGTCAATATAGTCGACTACATTCAGTTTTCCAGAAACCAAATGTCTGTATCAGTCAAAACATAGTCAACAACCCCTTGTTGTAGTCGACTAATCAGTGGAAATTTTGTTTTGCTAGTCGACTAGTCTCTTGTTCAAGTCGACTAATAACAGTTGTTAACTGCTGTGCAGTTGGTGAATTCTGGTGCGTTTTTCAACGTTTTAAAATTTGAATTTGGCCTGGTAACTACCCTAACTTACTATGGATTTCACCTATAAATAGGGGTATTGTCCTAGGGTCAAAATACCAATTCAAATCCAAAGTTTTCAGCCTTAAACTCTGTCCAAAAATTCTGTTTTCTGAAAACTTGTTCTCTTTCAGTTTTCTTCACCAAATTCCAAAGTCCATTGTGAAGATTTCTGAAATCCCTCCTATAAGAAACATTGTCCACAAATACATTCAATCTCAAGGCTTATAGGATCATTGTAATCATTCAAAGAAGATCATTGTACAAGGCGTCTTCTTGGAGTAGAAGAAAGTTGTAAAAGGCGTTTGTTCTCTTGGTGTAAAGAGGAGTTGTGCACATTTGGCAAAGGGCGTTTGTTAAGTGGTGTACAAGGTATTGGTTGTGGGTGTACACAAATAAGGAAAGGAAAATCTCAAGCGGTTGGCTTGGGGACTGGATGTAGGTCACAAGGACCAAACCAGGATAACTCTCTTGTCTTTGCGTTTGAATTTTCTGAGTTTATCTTGTGCATTGTTTATTTTCTATCAAGTAGTTTGATTTAAATTTTTATAAACACTATTCACCCCCCCTCTAGTGTTGTGTTGCTTTGATTATAGATCCTACATTTGGTATCAGAGTAGGTTCAAGGCAACAACCATACGAGGATGGCAACGGAGTTCCCTTCGTCCCAATTCAAAGAAGGTCATTCTACACAACGTCCACCGCTATTTGACGGAACCAACTACAACTATTGGAAGTGTAGAATGAAGATCTACTTGCAATCGCTCAACTACGACCTTTGGAACATCGTAGAAGCATCATACACCAAGCCAACAACCAACTACAACGCTTGGAGTGAAGATCAAAAGAAGAATGCAAATCTTGATGCCAAGGCGATGAACGCTCTATTTTGTGCTTTAACCAAAGAAGAGTTCATCCGTGTGTCTACATCCACTTCTGCACATCAAATATGGCATACTCTGCAGGTAACTCACGAAGGCACAAATAAAGTTAAGGAATCTAAAATATCTGTTCTTGTCCACAGATTTGAGTTATTCAAAATGAAGGAGAATGAAACCATATCCGAAATGGTTACAAGATTCACCGACATTACCAATTCATTAGCATCTCTTGGAAAGGACTACACCCAAGTTGAAAGAGTTCGTAAGATCCTTCGTGCACTCACACCAGAATGGGAGAAGAAGACAACCGCAATTGAAGAGGGGAATGATCTCTCAACTATGACATTAGAAAACCTAATCGGTAATCTAATGGCATATGAAGTGCAGTTAGAAGAAAGAAAGAAGGACGGACAACAACATTCCAAGAAGAAAGTACTTGCCTTCCATGCATCCTCCGACACGGACAATTCGGATGACGATGAAGAAGAAATGGCGATGCTTTCAAGAAAGTTCAAAAGGTTCTTAAAACAAGGTAAGTTTAAAAAAATAAAGATACTAACGATAATCCTACTTGTTTTAAGTGTAACAAACCAGGCCACATAAAGAAGGATTGCCCATTGATGAAATCAAAAGGACACTTCAAGAACTTCAACAAGTTCAATAAGAAGAAGAAAGCCTTCCAAGCAACATGGGATGATAGCGACTCATCTTCCTCTGACGAAGAAGAAGCAACGGAAACCGCCAATATCTGCTTCATGGCCCAAGAAGATGAGGTACAAGATTATGATGATTTATTAGAAGCCTTTAATGAATTGTTTAATAATTTCAAAAATGAGAAGATTAAAAATAAAGTTTTAATAAAGGAAAATGAAAGACTCATTAATGAAAATGCAAGTTTTGTTTCTCAAACATCCTCTTTAAGTTCTCAAAAAGAAGATTTTGAAAAAGTTATTGCATCTTTAAAAAAGGATAATGAAATTTTCTTAAAAGAGAATTCTTTACTTAAAAAGGAAACTATTTCTTTAAATTCTAGAATTACTATTTTAGATAAAGACATGACTAGTTTCAAAATTAAGTATGAAGATCTTTTGAAAAATGTAACAAAGTTTAATAAAGGAAAAGAGAATTTAAATGTTTTATTATCTTCTCAAAAGATGTCTAACAATCATTTTGGTCTTGGTTTTTCAAAAGATAAGATTTATAAACCTACTCATGTTGGTATTGGATTTTCAAAAACTAATTTTGTAAAATCTACACATCTTCATAATAATAATTTTTTTGTGAAAAGAAATACTATTTCAAAAAGAATTAGATGCAAATATATCTGGGTTCCTAAGAATCTTAATAATGTTGATAAAAATGTTTATATTGCATCTTATATACATGATGTGTGTAATTCTAATAATTATGTTTATACTAACAAGTGGAAACCAAATTCCAATTGGATTTGGGTTCCTAAAGACTAATCTTTTTCGGACCCTATCATGATGGGTACCATACAAATTGTTTTATTTTATAGGTACTTTTTAAAGAAAAGTGGATACTTGATAGTGGGTGTTCCAAACACATGACCGGACACATGCAACTACTGTCTTCCGTACAAATCAAAAAGGGAGGTATAGTGATATTTGGAGACAATAACAAAGGAAAGGTTATTGGTACCGGCATAGTTGGTAACATTTCAAAACCCCTTATTGAAAATGTTCTTTTGGTAAGAGGTTTAAAACACAATCTATTAAGTATTAGTCAATTATGTGATAAGGGTTATAAAATTATTTTTGAAAAAGATGCATGTCTTATTTATGATACTAATATGAAAGATATTTTATTCAAAGGTTTTCGTAACAATAACATTTATGAGTTATCAATAACATGCATATCATCTAATGATAATTTATGTTTACTTGCTTCTAATAATGACTATTTTTTATGGCATAAAAGATTTGGTCATTTGAATATGAAAACTATTTCTAAGATTTCTAAATATGATTTAGTTAAAGGTCTTCCAAAAATTGCCTTTAAAAAGGATTATTTTTGTGATTCTTGTCAATTAGGAAAACAAGTTAAATCATCTTTTAAATCTAAAGATTTAGTTTCTACTAATAGACCTTTGGAATTGTTGCATTTGGATTTATTTGGTCCTACTCGTGTTTCTTCTTTAAACAAGAGTAGATATGTTTTTGTTATTGTTGATGATTATTCACGTTTTTCATGGGTCATTTTTCTAAAAAAAAAAATGATACTTTTGATGAATTTGCAAGTTTTTGTAAAAGAATTCAAAATCAAAAGTCTCTAAACATAGTCACTATTCGAAGTGATCATGGAGGAGAATTTGAGAATGAATCTTTTTCAAATTTCTGTTATAAGTATGGTATTACACATAATTTTGCATTTCCTAGAGCATCTCCTCAAAATGGTGTTGTAGAGAGAAAGAATAGGACTTTGCAAGAATGTGCTAGAACTATGCTTATGGACAGTAATTTACCAAAATATTTTTGGGCTGAGGCTATTGCTACTGCATGTTATATTTTAAATCGTGTGCTTATTCGACCTTTATTAAATAAAATATCTTATGAATTGTTTTATAATAGGATTCCAAAAGTATCTTACTTTAAGATTTTTGGATGTAAATGCTTTATCTTAAATACAAAAGATGCTTTAGATAAATTTGATGCTAGATCCAATGAAGGTATTTTTGTTGGATACTCTACTTATAGTAAAGCATATAGAATATTTAATAAGAAAACATTTACTATTGAAGAATCATTACATGTTAAATTTGATGAATCCTTGACTAAGCCTATTTCTAATACTTCTCCACATGATGATGATCATATCATAGATACTCCTATTGATAATATTGTTATATCTTCTGTTGATACTAACATTTCTAAGGATGATGAGACTCCTACCGAGTTACCAAAAGCATATGTTGAAGTAAGGAATCATCCACATGATTTGGTTATTGGAGATATAAATCAAGGCGTTTAGACGAGATCCAAGTTGAACTACATGACACAAATTGCCTTCATATCACTCATTGAACCGAAGAATATCAAAGAAGCATGTGCGGATGATTTTTGGACCATTGCCATGCAAGAAGAGTTGAACCAATTTGTCAGAAATGATGTTTAGGATCTTGTACCACGTCCTACTGATCATCCAGTCATCGGTACCAGATGGATCTTTAAGAACAAACTTGATGAAACAGGTGAAGTCATTAAGAACAAAGCAAGGTTAGTAGCACAAGGATACAGTCAAGAAGAAGGTATTGATTTTGATGAAACTTATGCACCAGTAGCTAGTCTTGAATCTATTCGTATTTTACTTGCTTTTTCTTGTTTTATGAATTTCAAATTATATCAAATGGATGTTAAAAGTGCCTTTTTAAACGGATTTATTAAAGAAACTGTTTATGTTGAACAACCTCCAGTTTTGAACATGAAAAATTTCCAAACCATGTTTTTAAACTTAAGAAAGCTTTATATGGTTCAAAGCAAGCACCCCGTGCTTGGTATGATAGATTAAAAAGTTTTCTTTTAAATTCTGATTTTAAGATGGGAAGAGCAGATACAACTCTCTTTATTAAACATGTTGATAAAGATATCTTAATCATTCAGATTTATGTTGATGACATTTTATTTGGATCTACTAACGATAATCTTTGTCAAGAATTTTCTAAGACCATGCAGAGTGAATTTGAGATGAGCCACATGGGCGAACTTACTTACTTTCTCGGTCTGCAAATAAAGCAAATGAAGGATGGAATCTTCATTTCTCGGTGCAAGTATGCAAAGGAACTGCTAAAAAGATTTGGCATGAAAAATTCTGGTCATAAGAATACTCCCATGAGTACGACGACATTTTTAGACAAAGATGAAAATGGTAAGAATATTGATCAGAAACTCTATCGAGGTATGATTGGTTCTTTACTATACATTACTTCAAGTAGACCTGATATTATGTTCAGTGTATGCTTATGTGCTAGATATCAGTCAAATCCTAAGGAATCACATCTTAAAGCAGTGAAAAGGATTTTTAGATATTTAAATAACACACTCAATTATGGTTTATTTTATCCCAAATCAAGCACATTTGATTTACTATCATATAGTGATGCTGATTTTGCTGGATGTAAATCTGATCGGAAGAGTACTAGTGGTACTTGTCACTTTTTGGGACATTCACTAGTATCATGTTCAGTAAAAAGCAAAATTCTGTATCATTATCAACAACCGAGGCAGAATATATTGCTGCTAGTGTTGCATGTGCTCAAATTATATGGATGAAACAAACCCTACTTGATTATGGCATGACTATCACAAACTCACCTATTATGTGTGATAATACCAGTGCTATTAATTTATCTAAAAATTCAGTTCATCATTCACGTACCAAACACATTGATATTAGACATCACTTTTTACGTGACCATACTTTAAAAGGTGACATTTCTTTAAATTTTATATCAACTGATAATCAAGTTGCAGATATTTTCACAAAGCCTCTTAAAGAAGATACTTTTATGAAATTTAGAAGAGATTTGGGTATTTGCAATTTTTCTGAATTTTAAATATTTTTTTAGCATTTTTCAAAGGTATATGTTCATGTTTGTTTTTCTGCTTTTTGTTAATGACAAAGGGGGAGAACATCTGTGTTATGTTTGTGTTACGTTCATATATGTGTTATGGCAATGCAGGGGAAACTAACACTTTCTGCAGGGGCTACATATCATTTATAACCTATTTACTGCAGGGGGAGTTTATCTGCAGGGGGAGTTTATTATTTCATATCACAAGGTTGTCATCATCAAAAAGGGGGAGAATGTTGAAGCCTACCAAATGGAGAATGTTGAAGCCTACAAAGTTGAACAATTTTGATGATGGACAAGTGATGATGGACAAGCATTTATGATTACTCAACCTCACTTGAAGCCAGTTGAAGCTTATGAGAATTATTGGATATTTTGTGTAAATTTAGAATATTGTGAAAAGCCTTGAATACTTACACAAAATTCCCTTCCAAGTCGACTTGACCTCTTATTTAAGTTGACTACCCATACTATAGTCGACTTTCCAAAAACCCCTAGTCGACTAGACCACTCCAAAACAATAACCCAACTCTCTGTTTGGTCTCTGTCATGATAGTTAGTCGACTTGACTTCCATATGTAGTCGACTAACAGATACCCTAGTCGACATACAATTTCCCAAGTCGACTAATAACCTATACAAAAATTTCCCAACTCTCTGTTTCTGTCTGAAATGAAACTTAGTCGACTTACCCTATATCTATAGTCGACTAACACATTACCTAGTCGACTAACAGTGTCAATATAGTCGACTACATTCAGTTTTCCAGAAACCAAATGTCTGTATCAGTCAAAACATAGTCAACTAACCCCTTGTTGTAGTCGACTAATCAGTGGAAATTTTGTTTTGCTAGTCGACTAGTCTCTTGTTCAAGTCGACTAATAACAGTTGTTAACTGCTGTGCAGTTGGTGAATTCTGGTGCGTTTTTCAACGTTTTAAAATTTGAATTTGGCCTGGTAACTACCCTAACTTACTATGGATTTCACCTATAAATAGGGGTATTGTCCTAGGGTCAAAATACCAATTCAAATCCAAAGTTTTCAGCCTTAAACTCTGTCCAAAAATTCTGTTTTCTGAAAACTTGTTCTCTTTCAGTTTTCTTCACCAAATTCCAAAGTCCATTGTGAAGATTTCTGAAATCCCTCCTATAAGAAACATTGTCCACAAATACATTCAATCTCAAGGCTTATAGGATCATTGTAATCATTCAAAGAAGATCATTGTACAAGGCGTCTTCTTGGAGTAGAAGAAAGTTGTAAAAGGCGTTTGTTCTCTTGGTGTAAAGAGGAGTTGTGCACATTTGGCAAAGGGCGTTTGTTAAGTGGTGTACAAGGTATTGGTTGTGGGTGTACACAAATAAGGAAAGGAAAATCTCAAGCGGTTGGCTTGGGGACTGGATGTAGGTCACAAGGACCAAACCAGGATAACTCTCTTGTCTTTGCGTTTGAATTTTCTGAGTTTATCTTGTGCATTGTTTATTTTCTATCAAGTAGTTTGATTTAAATTTTTATAAACACTATTCACCCCCCCTCTAGTGTTGTGTTGCTTTGATTATAGATCCTACAACTCCTAGGTGGTTTAACCGAATATCAGGAGTGGTGGCTCTGATACAAATTGAAATACACCTAGGGGTGAATAGGTGTACTTGCTAATCTAGGACAAATGATGTGAAATTTAAAACTTAATTGCAAACACACTATGTATAACCAAGAGTGAGCCTGAATTCCCGATGAAGGGCTCTGGAACTACTCCTCTAGATTCCTCTAGACTAAGAGTTGAGGTGCTTTAAAGCTCTCTTGGTTGAACACAAGTGTGGGCGCACACAAATTATATCTAGTATATGAATATGAATAATAAAAAACAATGTAAGATATAAGAGAGATAGAGTTGAGAGATAGTGAATCAAATGCAAACACCAAGATATTTTTTAAGATTCGAGCCACTGCTCTATGTCCTCGCCTTTACATAGAAGGATTTCTATTATGTTCACATAAGACCTTCCATAAAAGGACCTCCACTGAGGAATTACAACTCAACATCGGAAGTACACAACTCCTCTTCTAACATAATCACCTCTACACAAGAGGCAAGGCACAAAGTCAAAGCAAAAAAAAGTTAACAATTTGATGATCCAATGATCAGAAACTCTCTCTTGGTGATCTTAAAAGATCACAAACAATTTTTCTCACAAAAACAAAATCCTATAGATAGGTATAAAATTAATAGCTCAAGTGTGAGAAAAACAAAGTGTTTTGAAAAAGAAAACATAAAGAAAATACTTGGAAAAAGCTCTAGAATGAAATCACCTAGAGGGGGGGTGAATAGGTGAAGGCTATACTAAGTGACAAATAATGCGGATTAAAAACTATTTAACAATAAGCAACAATAATAAAAAGACTTGCAAGAGAGTATACAAATAATAGAGCAAGTAAAGGAGAGAGAGTTTAAAGATAAGTGGACAATCGCAAACACGAGAATATATTTTGAGGTTCGAGCCACTGCTCTACGTCCCCGCCTTCAACACGATGAAGGATTTCCACTATGCTTGATCCCACCGGATCGTCAATACAAGTTCTCACTAGAACTCTTCGGACACACTTGTCCTCTCTCACGGTGCCGCAATACCAACTAGGAGCTCACTAGCTCGCTTGAGGCCGATGCCTTTACAACTTCTCAATATGAAGAAAAAGGTGATCAATACTTGATCACAAACAATGGCTCACTTGCACAATCCTACAACCAAGATGAGGAGATGAAACTTTTGGGATTGTGTAGTGCACAAATCTAGAAGAGAAGTAGAGGAAGGCTTCAAGCTAAAAAGATTGAAAATTGGCTCAATGAAAGCTTTTTGCTAAAATGCTAAACTTTTGAAAACTTTTGATCTTTAACTTGTAAATCTTGTTTTTTTAGTTGTAGAACACTCCCTCTATTTATAGGGGATGAAAACTGGTATACAAGGGCCAACAGATTCGTTGGGGGAAATCACAATACAAATCAAATCAGAAAAATAGCTGTTGGAATCTGTCAGCAGAGACTGACTACTGTCGGTCGACCGGGCCGGTCGACCGCCAACGGTCGGATTTCCTACCGTTGGGAAAGCGGTCGACCGGGACGGTCAACCGAAGTCCCAAACAGAGAGTGAGTTCTCTCTGTCGGTCGACCGGTCCGGTCGATCGAGAAAAAATAGAGAGCACTGCTCTTGCTCTCGGTCGACCGTTCCGGTCGATCGATGTGCACACATGCACAATGGTGCATGTCGGTCGACCGACACTGTCGACCGACAGAGCAATTCTGCTCTTCCAGCGGTCGACCGTGCAAGGGCAAAAGTCAGGTTTTTGAAAACATTTTGAAGTCTAAATTTTTCCGATAAAACTTCTTTAGATAGGTATATACAAAATAGAGTTCTAGGGCTTATAAGGACCAGGGTGTGATCATAGATCAACACCAAAAAGATTTGAACTTTATTTTGATAAAAATTCTTTGTCTAAATGAAAACGGTTTTTCCAAAAACTTGTTTTTCCAAAAACGATTTTTCCAAACTTTGTTTTTCCGAAACCTGGTTAGAAATTTTGTAATAAAAACTTGTTTGTAAGCATGAAGCAATATCAAATGTGTGTGTGTGACAATCCCAAAGTTATCAACCTCTATCATCTCGGTTTTGACAAAATAGACTATAAATCCTAACTAAAATGGAAAATACAAATCTTGTAGTAGTCTTCAACTAGTTTGATCCTGGAGCTCTTCTATTATGCTGGGCTCTGGGATCCAAATCTTTGCGGCTTCTAAATGTGTGAGTCTTGTGTTGGAGCCGTCAACCAACCTATGATTTTTACCTGAAACTCATTTAAACAAACTTGTTAAAACATAACTACATATGGTTTGTTATCATCAAAACTTCGGGGTAATGGCCTTTGGGCCAACAATCTCCCCCTTTTTGATGATGACAAAACATATAGAGTTATTACAAATATTTTGGGTGGAGACTTCAAGTGAAGCTCCCCCTTAACACATGCATATAAAATAATCTGATAAAGAGATGTACATGCATAACACAGGCATATTAGATATGAAAATGATACATATGCCAACCATCCATGCATACCAAAGATATAAAGATATAGAAGTGTATGCATACATGGTTACCTCCATCCATCCAGAAATACCTCCATCCTCCAAAAATATATGATTGGGTCAATAATAGTATAAATACAAGATACAGCCAATCACATATAACACATGGAGATAAGAAAGATAACTGCCATATCATACTGAAAAGGTCACATGTCCACAAATATCAATACAAGACAGGAGGTTCATGCCAACCTCAAAACACATGTCCATAACACAAAAACACCAAATACATGTAGAAAAATAATCCAAAATAACATAAAAAATAAACACAGAAATAACTCTAACTCTAACTCCCCAGATATCTCTCCCCCTTTTTGACATCATCAAAAGGGGTCACTCCTCATCAGAATCATGTCCATCAGAGTCCGTCGGCAGAGGTGGAGCAGAAGAAGAAGTCCTGGCAGGGAATGGAGGGCCGGTAGAAGGAAGTGGCTGAGCACGATCAGAAGGAAGAGGAATCGGCCAATCAAACTTCTGGTAGATGCCGCCGAGACATGTATGCATATAGCGCATGGAGTCAGAGATATAGCTGAGATCATGGTCCAAACGCTGCTCCATCCACTGATAATGTGCGGTCATCTCTGCGGAAATTTGCTGGCGATGCTCGGTTAACTCAGCAGAAATCTGCTGACGATGCGCGGTCATCTCAGCAGAAAGCTGCTGGCGGTGCTCCTGCATCTGAGAGGATAAGGCAAGATAGGGATCGGAGTGAACAGAAGAGCCAGAGGAGGATCCATGGACATGAACATCAGGGAAGATAGATTGTGGCTGAGGAGCAGGAGGACGCTCCCTAGCACGCATCCTCTTGAGGAGGGTGCTGTTGATGTCAACAGACGGTTCAACCGACCGTTTAGAGGAAAGATCAAAGTTTAATTGCTTCAAAAGATGTGTAATGAACATCCCAAAAGGCAAGTGCCGGTTTGGGACAAGAAGATGATCAGACGTCATATAGTTGATGATGAGCCTAGGGATGTTAATTCTAATGCCTCGCAGAAGGCAGTAGATGACAAGAGGAACAGAACCCCTAGCATGACTATATTCTCCTGATTTTGGTAGGAGGTTATAAAGCACGATCTTGGCTAGGACTTGGGCGGTGAGAGTGTAGTACTTAACCTCCTCGTTCCTAATTAAACCGGGGTTATCATCATCATGAAGCAATGTGGAGGCGGTGTGGGCAGACTCACCGTCAGGATAAACAAAATCATGCAAATCAAGGTTATAAATGTCTTCCCCCTCACAGGAGAGGTGAAGGTGATGTGTAAATTCTTGAAGGGTGATATCAATATCTCTGCCCAAGACTTTGGATCTTATATGGTTTTGTTCAAAGGTGAGATTTGAGTAAAAATATTGCACTAGGGAAGGATAAACAGGTTCCCTAATTGTGACAAAATATTCTAAGGAACTGGATCTCAGAATAGATGCAAGATTTAGATGTTCAAAATCATTAAGCACAACAGATCTACCAGAACTCACATTTTTAGTGGAAATAACGACATATTTATATGATGCATTTTGTGATACAAAAGGGGAGGATGAAGATTGAGAGGTTTTCCCCTTTTCAGATCTAGTTCTTTTGGACATGGTTGAAGGATAATCAAGATTAATGCAAGATCTAAGCAAAAAGATATGGAATTAAACAAGGAAAATTGAAGGATCTAAAGGAAAAGCTTATACCTTGAAATCACTGGAAAAATAGGAGAAATCCTCAAGAAGAGTAGATCTGGAGCCTGAAACTGCGTATCCCAATTTTTGTGAAATTAATTTGAAGTTGGGAGAGCAAGAGGGGGTTTGGAAATGATCTAGGGTTGAGAGATGATGAGAGAGGAGAGGTTGCAGGCGGTGAGAATAAGGGAAAAGGGGTTTAGGGATTTATATAGCAACGGGTAAAAATCAGCAGACCCGACTGTCGGTCGACCGGGCCGGTCGACCGGTGGAAACCAAGAGCAAACTCAGTTTCAGTCGGTCGACCGGTGCGGTCGACCGGCTACGGGCAGAAAAAATTTCTCTGTTCCAGGCTTGGTCGGTCGACCGAGTCGGTCGACCGGGCCTATGCCAGGCCAGATCAGTCGACCGTGTCGGTCGACCGGTCATGCTGAAAACAGAAATAAAAACTATTTTTAAGTTTTGGGTTTTTAATTTAATTTTCTTTTAATCAAAAACAAATATTTCTTTTAACTAAGAATAAGAATGTTGAAATTACTACTTGGCATAAAAATTTTATTTTATTCACTTATTAATTTTTATTATCAATAAATTAGGCAATAAAAGTGAGATGTTGAAGCCGAATACCCCGTTAAGGGTTCTGAACTTCTCCTCGACATTCCTCTAGATAATAATTGAGGCGCGCAATTGCCATCTCTATTTATTTGCTTAATTTGGTTAAATAAATTTTTATTTTGACAAAAATCATATAAAACATTAAGTTAACAAAATCTTGATATATGGACAAATAACATATGGCAAAGAAACATGAATATATTCTCAATCATGGCAAAGGTACAAACAAATGGATATGCAAGTTTACATATGGCACAATATCACAAAAGTATAACTAGCAATCCTATATATATAAAAGAAATTTTTATGTGGAGAAGTTACCAAACCATAGGTATTCTCCAAATATGGGTGCCTCTTCGATAGTGATGCAAGCGACGATGTGTTCGTTGAGCGTTGATACATCCACCACCCGGGCACCATCTCCCCCTAAATCTTGGAGGAAGACGACACACCTGCATTAATCAAGTTTGGCGTATCTTTTGGTACCCAAATCTTTTTGGGTCCTATAGGGTTAGTGTTTTCTCGAACCCAAACATTTTTATTTAACAAGTTTAGCTTAGCATAACAAAACTTTTCTAAATGGCCTTTGCGGCCACAATGAGCACAAGTATAAATTCTACCATACATGAATGCATGTTTGTGTGAGTGTGCATGCTTGTGTGAGTTAGATGCACGGTGATGAGTATGTTTCCCTTGGGATTTTCCTTTAGGAAACATAGATGCAAATTTTGTCATGTCAAAAGCACATTTCTTTAAAGTTGTATCCAAAACTTCAATACGTTTTTGGATCTCTAAAAATTCGTTTTTATTGCAAGTAGAAATAGGGCTTTTTACTTTACAAGATGTTTTGTATTTTTCAAAATCCTTTTTCATTTTCTCAAAAGAATTTGATAATTCATTTTTCTCTTTTAAAACAAGTTCAAATTTACCTTTTAAAGAATCATTTTCCTTTTTCAATTTTTTATTTGGGCTTGAGAAATTTCATACCTACTTTGTAATTCTTCAAAAAAATGCGCAAGTTCATCCATAGTTAAGTCTTCATCATCTAGAGAGTTTTCTAGACATACCTTGGAAGCATCATCGCCATGTGCCATGAAGCACATGTGAGCGGCGTCGATCTCCTCTTCGGATTCTGACTTCGAGTCATCCCATGTGCCCACCATCACCTTTTTCTTCTTTTGCCCGTTCTTGGAGCTAGTAACTTGTAGAGAGGGGCAATTGGTAATTAGGTGTCCCATCTTCTTGCAATGAAAACACGGACCCGGTTCCTCTCTCTTCTTTTCAAATCTTCCTTGAGGTCTCCCTCTTCGGAAGTTACTTTATCTATCCCTTTATAGAACATTTTGCCCACCTTCCTTATGAGCATGGCAAAGTCTTCATCGTAGTCTTCCGATGAATCCTCTTCATCATGGGTGGATGGAACAGCCTTGAAAGCAAGAGCTTTCTTCTTTGGTGCCTCCCTTTCTTCTCTTACCTTCATCTCCATCTCATGGGTTTTGAGATTGCCGATGAAGCCGGAGAAGTCCATCTCCTCCCTATCATTTAGCTCTTTGAGGGTGGTTGCCTTGACTTCCCAAGACTTGGGAAGAGCTCTAATGACCTTTTGGATCTTTTGGTCATTGTCGATGTTGTTACCTAAAAAAGATAGAGCATTAGTAATCTTGGTAAAATGGGTGAGCATATCATCTATGACTTCATTATCAAGCATATAAAAATTCTCATATTGAGAACGGAGCAAGTTAATTTTAGATCTCTTGACTTGAGACGTTCCCTCATGAGTAACAATAAGAACATTCCAAACTTCAAAAGCAGATTTGCAGTTAATGATGCGTGAAAAATCATCTTCATTTAAACCTTGGGTGAGTGCATATTGGGCTCTAGCATTGGCCTCATAGTCCTTAAAGGTGTCTTCAGACCATGTTTTCTCATCAATGGGAGGTTCAATAAATTCTTTGGTGATGGACTTGGCAACTCTAACTCCTAGGGATTTTAGGAAAAGGTTCATTTTGACCTTCCAAATAGGGAAGTTCAATCCATCAAATTTGGGTGGGGACTTGATGCTAGAAAAGTCAACAGATGCCATGAATACAAGTATGGTGCACAACAAATAAAAATGCAACAAATAGAGATATAGCCAAAAGATCTCCCTAAGGTGGTTAAACCAAATGCTAGGGTTAGGCTCTGATACCAATTGAAATCAACTAGAGGGGGGTGAATAGGTGAAGGCTATACTAAGTGACAAATAATGCGGATTAAAAACTATTTAACAATAAGCAACAATAATAAAAAGACTTGCAAGAGAGTATACAAATAATGGAGCAAGTAAAGGAGAGAGAGTTTAGAGATAAGTGGACAATCGCAAACACGAGAATATGTTTCGAGGTTCAAGCCACTGCTCTACGTCCCCGCCTTCAACACGATGAAGGATTTCCACTATGCTTGATCCCACCGGATCGTCAATACAAGTTCTCACTAGAACTCTTCGGACACACTTGTCCTCTCTTACAGTGCCGCAACACCAACTAGGAGCTCACTAGCTCGCTTGAGGCCGATGCCTCTACAACTTCTCAATATGAAGAAAAAGGTGATCAATACTTGATCACAAACAATGGCTCACTTGCACAACCCTACAACCAAGATGAGGAGATGAAACTTTTGGGATTGTGTAGTGCACAAATCTAGAAGAGAAGTAGAGGAAGGCTTCAAGCTAAAAGGATTGGAAATTTGGCTCAATGAAAGCTTTTTGCTAAAATGCTAAACTTTTGAAAACTTTTGATCTTTAACTTGTAAATCTTGTTTTTTTAGTTGTAGAATACTCCCTCTATTTATAGGGGATGAAAACTGGTATACAAGGGCCAAGAGATTCGTTGGGGGAAATCCCAACACAAATCAAATCAGAAAAATAACTGTTGGAATCTGTCAGCAGAGTCTGACTGCTGTCGGTCGACCGGGCCGGTCGACCGCCAACGGTCGGATTTCTGACCATTGGGAAAGCGGTCGACCGGGACGGTCGACCGAAGTCCCAAACAGAGAGTGAGTTCTCTCTGTCGGTCGACCGGTCCGGTCGACCGAGAAAAAATAGAGAGCACTGCTCTTGCTCTCGGTCGACCGTTCAGTCGACTGATGTGCACACATGCACAATGGTGCATGTCGGTTGACCGACACGGTCGACCGACAGAGCAATTCTGCTCTGCCAGCGGTCGACCGTGCAAGGGCAAAAGTCAGGTTTTTGAAAACTTTTTGAAGTCTAAATTTTTCCGATAAAACTTTTTTAGATAGGTATATACAAAATAGAGTTCTAGGGCTTATAAGGACCAGGGTGTGATCATAGATCAACACCAAAAAGATTTGAACTTTATTTCGATAAAAATTCTTTGTCTAAATGAAAACGGTTTTTCCAAAAACTTGTTTTTCCTAAAACGATTTTTCCAAACTTTGTTTTTCTGAAACTTGGTTAGAAATTTTGTAATAAAAACTTGTTTGTAAGCATGAAGCAATATCAAATGTGTGTGTGTGACAATCCCAAAGTTATCAACCTCTATCATCTCGATTTTGACAAAATAGACTATAAATCCTAACTAAAATGGAAAATACAAATCTTGTAGTAGTCTTCAACTAGTTTGATCCTGGAGCTTTTCTATTATGCTGGGCTCTGGGATCCAAATCTTTGCGGCTTCCAAATGTGTGAGTCTTGTGTTGGAGCCGTCAATCAACCTATGATTTTTACCTGAAACTCATTTAAACAAACTTGTTAAAACATAACTACATATGGTTTGTTATCATCAAAACTTCGGGGTAATGGCCTTTGGGCCAACATAGAAATGATATAAAAATTTTGGACAAGAACTAGAATCCCAAAACTTGTTTTCCTTTGATTTTCTAAAAACTTTAAAACAAAAAAATAGAGATTTTAAGCACTAGAACTTATTTTTAAAACTTACTGAAAACTTAGGAGAAGTGGGAAAATTTTGCTCTCAAAAATCTTGGTTGAAACTGGCCTCAAAGGACCCATATTTATAAGGTCTGAAAATATAGCCGTTGGGATCTAGATTAGGTCAAAACTGACTGTCGGTCGACTGGCCAACAGTCAGATTTCTGACCGTTGGGGCTGTCGGTCGACTGGCCGGCCGATCGCCCCATGGCAATTGCCTGTCGGTCGACTGCCCGGTTGACCGAGGTCAGAACCAGAGAGTGAACTCTCTGGTCGGTCGACCGCACGGTCGACCAGGGCCATTTTCAGATAGCAGGCTCTCTGGAACGGTCGACCACCCGGTCGACCGCTAAAGCCTGTGCACTTTTGTGCATGTCAGTTCACCAGTCGGTCGACTGATCTAGGCTTCGATCGACTGGTCGGTCGACCGTTAGCAGCCCTCAGCCAGGGTTTATAAGGTTTGAAAACTTGGTCTTAATACCTATAAAATCCCATAAAATCACATAAAATCCACAAAAATAAGTTCTTATAAATATTTGAAGAACAAATATGTGTGACTAAAATTCAACATATATTTCAAACAATTTGAACTATTTTTGTGATATGAAAATTTAGCTTTAAACCAAAAATGGTATTTTCCAAAACTTGAATTTTGAAATGAAAATTCATTTTCTCTAAAACTTGCATAAATACAAAAATATGATATAGAAACACTTTTGAAGCATATTGCGTATAGATAAAATTCAATACACATATAAAAGATATATCTACATTTTTGACATTAAATCCAAAACTAAGCTTTGTTAAAAGCAAACTTAAAACCATGAACCAGATATACATCAAAATAAGTTTTTGGACAATATGAAACATAAATATATATGGATGAAATCCAATATACATTAAACCATGTAAAACTTGTTTTGATTCTATCTATTTATAAAAACTAAAGATATGTTTTTTGAAAATCCAAGACCGGTTAAACTGAATTAAGGACTATTTTAACTTTTGTGTGTGTGAACTTGAGCATATCAAGACTATCTTTATACAAGATCTAAAAATAAAACTAAGCTAAACAAACTGAAGTTTTCTTATAGAACTCCCTCTCCAAACCGACTCGATCCAAACACGATCCAAATGAGCTTGACTCCAACCAAGTGCTAGATGTAATCTTGACGTGCGAGCTCTTGAGTCAATATGTGTTAGCTCCAAAATTGGTTTTGAATCCTTTGTTGAAGCTAATAACCTACTAAGATCTTGATCTATATCTGAAACTTATTAAACACAAGATTATTAGTAAACTAACCTTCATAAGTTAGTCATTATCAAAACTAAGATGAAAGGCCTCTGGTCCAAAACTGCTTGATCTTAATTTGCTTCTTCTGATTCAAACTATCGTCTTCTCCAACTCAATTGGATTTTCTTGGACCATCATCTCTTCTTGAAAAACAAGGCAAAATCCTAACTCGTGGTCTGTTCGAGAAAGATCATATGCCGATCTCAGAGCAGCGTTGATCTGCTAGTGTGATCGTGTGTTGATCTCAGAACAACATTGGTTCGGTTCATTGAGATCGGTTTGGGTGGAGTAGATCATTCGAAAACTCGTCTAGGGTTTCACTTTATCTAGTTTGGATTTACTTTTCCTTGGTTTTTTGCATTGTAGTCGAAATTTTCTAGAGGGGATGGTTGAGGTTAATCAGTCCCTGTGAAGTTCATGAATATCCACCAGTCGAAAATCGATGTGGTAAAGTTAGATGGCACGAACAACTTCGGTATGTGCTGAACACACAGAATTTAGAAGACACGCTGCTTTTGCAAGAGTAACCAACAGAGACTTCAGAAAAAGATTGGGACAAGATGAACCAGACGATGTGTGGTGTCATCAGGTCTTATTTGACATATGACATTAAGTATCATATAATAACAGAGACTTCTGGAAAGAAGATTTGGGAGATACTTGAGAGCAAATATTTGACAAAAAGCATCGAGAATCACTTACTCTGAAGAGGAGGCTCCAACCTTCCAGTTGAAGAACGGAATCTCCATTTGTAAGTATAAGATCAACTACACGAAGCTTCTTGTTGACCTAACTAACGTGGATGAGGTGATTAAGGATGAGGATAAGATGTTGATTCTGTTGAGCTTTCTTCCGGATGAAGAGTATGCATTCTACCTTGATCAATGGTAAGTCTTCACTAGGCTACAATGATGTGTTGGCTACTCTTGTGAATCATGAGGAAAGGAGGAAGGACAAGGTGTTTTCTTCCAGTAGCACAACAGTAGAGGTGTTGACTGTTAGAGGAATTGATTCCAATTATCAGAAGGGCAAGGGAGATGTTGGTAAGTCTAAGATTGGTAGTCGCGAATTGAAAAAGAACCAGTGTGTTTTTTACAAGGAAGAATGACATTGAAAAATTGATTGCCTAAGGCTCAAGAAGAAGGGATCGAAATCAGAAGCAAACATCGCACAGACAGATGATGATACGAATTCTAACTCTTCAATATTTTCTTTCTCTATTACTCTTTAAGTTTGCTACTCAGAAGAATCTGAGTGGATTTTAGATATATGTGCTACCTATCATATTTGTCCCAGGTGGGAGTGGTTTGCTAGTTTTGAAAAACTAGATGGAGGCTTAGTCTCGTTTGGAGATAGACACATATGCCATATTGAGGGGATAGGTACAGTTCTTATCAAGAAGTTTGATGCGACGGTGAGAGAATTGCAGGATGTAAGGTATATTCTTCAATTAAAGAAGAACCTTATCTCAGTTGGAGCTTTGGAGGTTTAGAGCCTAGGTGGGATTCTTGGAGAAGGTGTTCTCAAGATGTTCAGTGGCTCATCGGTTGTTCTAAAGGGCATTCAACGCAATAACTTATACAACTTGAAGGGTAGTGCAGTTACTAAAAATTTTGCGGCTTCAGAATATTTGGATGGTAGTTCTACTAGGTTATGATAGATGAGACTCGAACATGTTGGCATGGATTCTTTGCAAGCTTTGGCAAAGTAAGGACTATTGAAAGACACAACTACCTGCAATTTAAAATTTGGTGAACGTTGTGCTCTGGACAAGGAGATAAATATGAACTTCGACACTGCAATTCACCATACGGAAGGTCTTCTTGATTATGTAGGTACACCTAGAGGAGGTTGAATAGGTGTACAAACTAATCTAGGATAAATGATGCATAATTTAAAACTTAATAACAAACACACTATGTGTAACCAAGAGTGAGCCCGAATTTCCCGCGAAGGGCTCTGAAACTGCTTCTCTAGATTCCTCTAAACTAAGAGTTGAGGTACTTTAAAAACTCTCTTGGTTGAACACAAGTGTGGGCACACAAACAATACCAAGCATGTATATAAATATGAACAATGTAAAGCAATACAAGATATAAAGAGAGATAGAGTTGAGAGGGAAAGATCCAACACAAACACAAGGATATGTTTCGAGGTTCGAACACTGCTCTACGTCTCGGCTTTTACTTAAAAGAATTTTAACTATGTCCACACAGAACCTTTCACAAAGGGACCTCCACTGAGGAATTACAACTCAACATGGGGAGTACACAACTCCTCTCTACACAATCACCTCTAGACAAAAGGGAGCACAAAGTAAAAAAAAAAAGAAATACACTTGGTGATTACAAAAATCACAAACACTCTCTTGGTCATTTCAAAGGATCACAAACAATATTCTCACAAAACAAATATCCTAAAGATAGGATTAGAAATGATTGCTCAAGTATGTGAGAAAATAAAGTATTTTGGAAAGAAACAATAAAGAAAATACTTAGGAAAAAACTCCTAAATAAATGTGAAAATGAAGATCAAAACTAAATTTCCAAAGACTTGTTTTCTTTTGATTTTCTAAACTTTAAAACAAATAAAAATAAGAATTTTGGCACTAAAACTTCTTTTGAAAACTTTGTTAAAAACACATAAGAAGGTGGGAAAGATTGCTCTTCAAAATCTTAGGAGAAATAGCCCAAGGTAACTCATATTTATAGGATTCCCAAAATATAGTCGTTGGGGTCCAGAACAGGCCCAGAATGGCTGTCGGTCGACCGGCCAATGGTCAAATTTCTGACAGTTAGGGCTGTCAGTAGACCGGCC
This sequence comes from Agave tequilana, assembly GCA_038442645.1. Lineage (NCBI taxonomy): Eukaryota > Viridiplantae > Streptophyta > Magnoliopsida > Asparagales > Asparagaceae > Agave > Agave tequilana. The sequence continues at coordinate 65,979 of JAVJIF010020613.1, forward strand.
AATCGACCGCTCCAAGGCAAACTACCTGTCGGTCGATCGACCGGTCGACTGAGGCCAGAAAGTTAGTCTCTCTGACCGGTCGACCGGGGCCATTTTCAGGGTGCAAACTCTCTAGATCAGTCGACTGCCCGATCAACTGCTAAAGCCTGTGCACCCTTGTACAGGTCGGTCGACCGATCAGTCGACTGATCTAGGCTTCGGTCGACCGGTCGGTCGACCATTAGCAGCCCAAAAACCAGGGTTACAGGATTTGAAATGTTGACTTTTAAATACCTATAAAATCTTATAAAATCACATAAAATCTACAAAAATAAGTTCATATAAGCACTTGAAATACAAATATGTTTAATCAAAAATCAACCATATTACAAACAATTTGAACTATTTTTGAGACATAAAACTTAAGCTTCAAACCAAAAATTGTATTTTCAAAAACTCATTTTATTTTTGTCTTCAAGAGTTTTTGAGAAGACTCTAAAATGAAAAACTATTTCTCAAAAACTTGTTCAAATACTAGAACAAGATATTGAAACACATTTGATGCATAGTGTGTATGAATAGAATCCAATACACATATAAAAAGATATATCTATATTTTTGACATTAAATTCAAAATAAGCTTTGTTAAAAAAATAAAACTTGAAACAGATGAATTAGAATCATCAAAATAAAATTTTCAATAATATGAAGCAATAATGTATATGGATGAAATCCAATACATATTTAAACATGTAAAATTTCATGAAAAGCATATATGTATTCTTGAAAATTCAAAACTGGTTACACCAAAATCAAAACTATTGAACTTATATGTGTGTAAACTTGAACATATCAAGACTAAGCTATCCTTACACAAGATCTAAATAAAAACTAAACAAACCAAAGTCTTCTTATAGATCATCATCTCCAAGCCGACTCGATCCAAACTTGATCCAAAAGAGCTAGAAGTGATCGTTGCGATGTGAGCTTTTGAATCAATACTTATTTGCTTCAACACTTTGACTGTGAATCTCTTATTGAAGTCAAATCACTACTAAGATCTTGATTAATAATTGAAATTATATAAACACAAAATCATTGGCAAACTAACCTTCAAAATTAGTCATCATCAAAACTAAGGTGAAGGGACTCTGGGTCAACCGATCGTGTACACATTAATGTTTGGGGTCCTACTGAGACTGCATCGCTTAGAGGCCATTGGTACTTTATCTCTTTTGTTGATGATTATTTTAGGCATTGTTGGGTATACCCTATGAGATAAAGATTTGAAATCCTTAATTAGTTCATAAGTGGAAGAAGCTAATGGAGAATCAAACCGATAGGAAGATCAATATGCTCCAATTTGATCATGTTGGGGAGTATAAGGGTCGGTTCGTACAATTTGGCTAGAACAATGGTATTAAGATGCACCTCATAATTAGGAAAGATGGGATTGCTAAGAAGATAAACCGTGCTTTGTTAGAGAAGGTTCGGTATTTGTTGTCTAATGCATCATTAGACAAATTATTTTGGACTGAGACTTTGGTGTATGCTAGCCATCTGCTGAATAGGTTGTCATTGACTGCAACAGAAAGTAAAACCCTATTAGATATTTGATCAGGTGGAGCTACTCAAGATTATATGTTGTTGCGAGTATTTGGATGTTCGGCCTACTTTGAAGTCAAGATGACAAGTTGAATCCGCAAGCAAAAGGTTGGTGTTTTTGGGTATCAAAAGAAATTTGAAAGGCTACAAGCCATGGGGCTTCGAAAATAAGAAGATTGTGTTGAGCAGATAGTCACATTTGATGATGCTTCATTGTTGAAGTCTACTGTCTTTTAGCAGGCGGAGAGAATGTAAACCAAAGATGTATCGCAGTGGGTGAAAGATGATGCTACTCCACATCTTTAGTTGCTTTAGTATCGTTTGGGATCTCAATGGATGTGACAATGTGTAACACTTGCTTTAATTAATAACCCTATTTAAAACACTTGAGTGCTTTAAAGAGATAATGTGGAAACATGAATTCATGTAAGATACTTATACTAAATATTATACCATGCATATACTAGTATGCATGTATATGGGTTTAAATACACATACATGTATGTTGACTTTTTTACCATACACACATCATACTTGTTAGTACAAGTACTTCATGAAGGGAAGAGGGATAGGGACCTTACTTATAGGAGTAAGGTATAGGTATAGAGAAATGATGTTACGAGGGCACTTGGCATGATATCATTGAGAGAAGGAAAGTATAAATGGGGGAAATAGGGAGAGAATTCTCATTTGGCAACACTCTTTCTTTCTCTTTGATTTCCAACTCCGAAAGAAATTCCCCTCCCTTTATTTTGTAGCCGGCCAAGGCAAAAACAGCCAGCACCCTAACATTTCCCCCTTCATTTCTCCATTCACTCACTCACTCTCTCTCTCTCACTAACTTTTCTTCTCTTCCTTCTTTTATACTAAAAAGGCTTCCTTTACCTATTTTATCTCCTCCAAAGACTTAATAGAACATGAAAAAGTGGTGATCTAATATCACCTTAGAGGAAAATCTTGAAGACAAGGTTGGCCTACATTAACAAGTTAGGAGGGTGAATTTGGTTGAAGAAGGTAAGCAAATTCTTAAGCCTACTACCCCCACTTATACTCTTTAAACTAGAAACTAATTATGATATTGTTGTGGCCTTGTAGACTCTATTATAGCCGGTGGCCAAGCTTGATAAGGGGATATTCTCTTCAAGGGTGAGTAGAACATCCAAACCCAAATAATAGTAAGTAGTGTAAAGTTTGAAATAAAGTAGAGTATTGTTAAGTGTAGGATCATTGAGATAAGGACTAATTGCGGAATTATCTCTTGTAGGCAACTATAGATCTGAAATAACTCAAGTCAACACAAATCTAAAACTAGAAGGATTAGCGTTAAGTAAATAAACAAAATAAATAACTTGCATGTAAAGGAAAACAAATCTCAGAAATTGACAAACGCAAACAAAGAGATTTATCCTGGTTCGGTCCTTGTGACCTACATCCAGTCCCCAAGCCACTCGCTTGAGATTTTCCTTTAACCTTGATCTTGCCACCCAAAATCAATATAACATGTACACCACTTGTCGAATCCCCTTCGCCAAATGTGTACACCTTCTCTTCCACCAAGAGAACACCTTTTACCTTTGTACAACTGCCTCTTCAACCAAGAAGCCTCCCGTGTACAATGGACACCTTGTACAACTGCCTCTTCAACCAAGAAGCCTCCCGTGTACAATGAACACTTTGAGAATTACAACTCTTTTCCTATAGCCTTGATACTGAATGTGTATGTGGACAAGGTACAGTATAGGAATCAAGAACTTCAGAGAACTTCACAATAGGAATTGTCTTTTTTTGGTGAAGAACTGAAGTTAGAAATCAGTTTTCAGGTTTTCAGAACTTTTGGCTTTGGAAAACTGAACAAAAATCTTATTATTTGGCCTTTGGATTAACTACCCCTTATATAGCTGAAGACTAGGGTAAGTTAGGGTAGTTACAGGAGCAATTCAAACCATTAGGACGTTGGAATTCGTTGCACAAAAGACCAGATAACAGAAACTGTCCAACAGTCAGAAACTGCCTATAGTCGACTTGCCCATAGAGTAAGTCGACTAGACAAGGCAAATTTCCTTCTATTAGTCGACTAAGTTTAGATAGTAGTCGACTAGGAAAATGTCTGTTGACTAGCAGGTTTCTGTTTAACTACCTCAAGTCGACTGCAACTAACTTTAAGTCGACTTGGGCCAAGTATTAGTCGACTAGGGACTTTGGATTAGTCGACTAGAAAAGTCCATTAGTCGACTTGGTTTACTGTTTGGTCGACTAATTCAGAAACAGAGAGTTGGGTCAGATTCTGGACACTTGACTAGTCGACTTGGTTTTGGATCAAGTCGACTACACATGGGATTAGTCGACTTGACTTAGGTATGAGTCGACTAATGGACCAAAGAAGTGTGTGTTTGTGTCAAGGCTTTTACATGCTATTCCACATATACAACCCACACTCTATCAACTCTTCTTGGCACATCTTGATCATGTCGGACTCTTGATTCGTCATGTGTTAGAGCTCTAAATGAATTTGATCTTCACGAACGTCTTCATCGAAATAGGTTCCAACATTCTCCCCCTTTTTGATGACGACGCTTTGTGTGCACAAGTCCTCCCCTGCAGAAAATATGTTATCTTTTCCTCCCCCTGCAGAAATGGGTTATAACAGATAGAGAAATATTTTGTTCTCCCCCTGCAACAAATATATTAGTACATATATACATAGTTGATCTTTATCAAATTTTTTATATGGTACCTGCAAGATAAACGTTAGTTGGTACCAAATATAAAAGATCATATCTAACCTTTAGGACTCCAAATCCATTTAGAATTTAGTTTCCACCTGTTAGTATATACATAATTGCAAGAATCACATATATCATGCATGTATGAAGCAATATATGTATTTTTATCATAAACATTTAAGTTCTTTGGAATCCATATAAACTTACTTTTCTTAGTCTTACTTTTTACAAAATAACTATATGGATGATTATAACATGAAGATTTTGCAATAAAACTAATACCATGATTATCATGTGACAAATTCTGAAAAGATAATAGATCATTTAATTTTTCTTTCCTTTATTAAACTTAGTCACATTTTGCATAAGATCTTCATATTTCTTTTTGAAAACTAACATGTCTTTATCTAATATAGAAATTCTATCATTCAAAGACTTAGTTTCCATTTTCAGAAAAATGTTTTCTTTTATAAACTTCTCATTTTCAGTTTTCAAGAATGATATGACATTTTCAGTTTCATCTTGTTGAGAATTTATAGAAGAACATTGTAATGCATAAACAGAATTTTCCTGTAAAAGTTTCTCATTTTCTTTTAACAAAAATCTGTTTTTCAGTTTTTCATTTTTCAGATTCATAAATAACTCATTAAATGCATCAGAGAGTTCAGAAAACGATACCTCTTCATCTTCTATGGCCATGTAACATAAGTTAACATGTTCAGTAGATTCTTCTTCATCAGAAGATGAGGAATCATTATATTCTGAAGATGCTTCGTAGTTTTTCTTCTTTCTGAACTTCTTACTCTTGTACTTATCTTTCTTCTTGAGCAAAGGGCAATCCATCTTCATATGTCCTGGTTTATCACAATTAAAACACTTGAATTTACCTTGCTTAAGAAATTTCCTGAACTTCTTTGAGAGCATTGACATCTCCTCTTCATCATCATTGTCCGTGTCGGAAGATGCATGGAAGGCGAGTTCTTTCTTCTTTGAACGGTGTTGTCGTTCGTCCTTCTTCCTTTCTTCTAACTGCACTTCATATGCCATTAGATTACCGATTAGGTTTTCTAATGTCATAGTTGAGAGATCATTCGCCTCTTCAATGGCGGTTGTCTTCTTCTCCCATTCTGGTGTGAGTGCACGAAGGATCTTTCGAACTCTTTCGACTTGGGTGTAGTCCTTTCCAAGGGATGCAAGAGTATTGGTGATGTCGGTGAATCTTGTAACCATTTCGGATATGGTTTCATTCTCCTCCATTTTAAATAACTCAAACCTATGGACAAGAACAGATATTTTAGATTCCTTAACTTTACTAGTGCCTTCGTGTGTTACCTGAAGAGTATGCCAAATTTGATGTGCAGAAGTTGCGTTGACACTCAGTTGAACTCTTCTTTGGTAAGGGCACAGAATAGAGTATTCATTGCTTTGGCGTCAAGGTTCATGTTCTTCTTTTGATCTTCACTCCAAGCGTTGTAGTTGGTTGTAGGCTTGGTGTACGTTTCTTCTACGATGTTCCAAGGTCGTAGTTGAGTGACTGCAAGTAGATCTTCATTCTACACTTCCAATAGTTGTAGTTGGTTCCGTCAAATAGCGGTGGACGTTGTGTAGAATGACCTTCTTTGTATTGGGATGATGAAAACTCCATTGCCATCTTTGTTGTTGACTTGTATCCGCCCTGATATCAAATGTAGGATCAGAGCGTGTACTCCGGTTGATGAAGTAGGAATGTAGATGCCGGTTGATGACCCTCGCTCTGATACCAAATGTAGGAATTGGTATGGTTGTTGCCTGTTGATGAACTTGGCTCTCCCCGGCTCTGATACCAAATGTAGGATCGTTGAGATAAGGACTAATTGCGGAATTATCTCTTGTAGGCAACTATAGATCTGAAATAACTCAAGTCAACACAAATCTAAAACTAGAAGGATTAGCGTTAAGTAAATAAACAAAATAAATAACTTGCATGTAAAGGAAAACAAATCTCAGAAATTGACAAACGCAAACAAAGAGATTTATCCTGGTTCGGTCCTTGTGACCTACATCCAGTCCCCAAGCCACCCGCTTGAGATTTTCCTTTAACCTTGATCTTGCCACCCAAAATCAATACAACATGTACACCACTTGTCGAATCCCCTTCGCCAAATGTGTACACCTTCTCTTCCACCAAGAGAACACCTTTTACCTTTGTACAACTGCCTCTTCAACCAAGAAGCCTCCCGTGTACAATGGACACCTTGTACAACTGCCTCTTCAACCAAGAAGCCTCCCGTGTACAATGAACACTTTGAGAATTACAACTCTTTTCCTATAGCCTTGATACTGAATGTGTATGTGGACAAGGTACAGTATAGGAATCAAGAACTTCAGAGAACTTCACAATAGGAATTGTCTTTTTTGGTGAAGAACTGAAGTTAGAAATCAGTTTTCAGGTTTTCAGAACTTTTGGCTTTGGAAAACTGAACAAAAATCTTATTATTTGGCCTTTGGATTAACTACCCCTTATATAGCTGAAGACTAGGGTAAGTTAGGGTAGTTACAGGAGCAATTCAAACCATTAGGACGTTGGAATTCGTTGCACAAAAGACCAGATAACAGAAACTGTCTAACAGTCAGAAACTGCCTATAGTCGACTTGCCCATAGAGTAAGTCGACTAGACAAGGCAAATTTCCTTCTATTAGTCGACTAAGTTTAGATAGTAGTCGACTAGGGAAATGTCTGTTGACTAGCAGGTTTCTGTTTAACTACCTCAAGTCGACTGCAACTAACTTTAAGTCGACTTGGGCCAAGTATTAGTCGACTAGGGACTTTGGATTAGTCGACTAGAAAAGTCTATTAGTCGACTTGGTTTACTGTTTGGTCGACTAATTCAGAAACAGAGAGTTGGGTCAGATTCTGGATACTTGACTAGTCGACTTGGTTTTGGATCAAGTCGACTACACATGGGATTAGTAGACTTGACTTAGGTATGAGTCGACTAATGGACCAAAGAAGTGTGTGTTTGTGTCAAGGCTTTTACATGCTATTCCACATATATAACCCACACTCTATCAACTCTTCTTGGCCCATTTTGATCATGTCAGACTCTTAATTCGTCATGTGTTAGAGCTCCAAATGAATTTGATCTTCACGAACGTCTTCATCGAAATAGGTTCCAACATTAAGTCATAAGTGGATGTGAAAATGAACGATAATGCATGTGCATGGTTTATAAACTTTATGTGTACATTATATCCTATAGTGATATGTTATTGTTATTCTCATGTATGCTTACCATTGTGCATGATCGACATGTTATTGTGTGTATACATGGTAGTCAAACACATGCCTCTTAAGAAGAAATAGCTCTATGAATAAACATCATACTTGACTTTATGCATATATAAGGCTACGGATAAATTAAGATGATATAATGTGTTGGTTATCTTAAAAAGGCTTGCATGTTGTTAACTTAGCAAGTGGTTACTGTTAATGACTTTCATAATGTTGGCATCATGTAAAGCAGAAATCATGAGAATCATTTATGTTGACATTGTTTTATGAATCCTTACATGTTGTTATTACATGAAGGATATGATTATTGCATATTTGGAGGAAGGGACTGGGTTGAACCGGAGGTGACCGAAAGGGAGAATATTACGATAATGTATAGGAGAAAGGGACCGGGTTGAACCAGAGGTGATCGAAGGAGAGAATATTTCGTTGAATAACATATAAGAGAAAGGAACCGGGTTTAACCAGAGGTGACCGAAGGGGGAGTCCAATTTTATGTCTAACAAGTGTGTTAATATGATTAAGATGAAAATTGCATGTTAAAACTATATAAATTTCTTAACATTAGACTCTATGATAGTCGACTGATATAGGTAAATTTCAACTTGATTAGTCGACTAACTCATGGGCCACGTCGACTATAGATGTGAGATTCTGTTACATAAGTCTCTGAAAACCTCCCTTAGTTGACCATATAAGATAGGGTAGTCGACTAGTACCGAGGTTAGTTGACTACTAAGATAGGGTAGTCGACTAGCTTTAGTTACATGCAACAAACAGAGAGTAGACAGATTCTTTTGGTCAAGACATAGTCGACTATAGATGGCTTATAAGTTGATTAATACCAAAAGTAGTCGACTATACAAGATAGGGTAGCGACTAGTTGAGTCACTGGCAGGCAACAGAGAATGGATATCTTTTTGGACAGAGTTCAGTCGATTATAGCTTTAAGCTAAGTCGACTAATAATAATATTAGTCGACTAATAGGACCAATTACTGTGTTTTGGTCAAGACTTTCACAAATGCCTAAAAATATACAAAAATAGTATAAATTATAATTGTTAACTTTATGATAAATTCCAATAGACATACATAAAGGTCATGCATATGATTATTGTTTTACTCACTGAGCTGTCGAGCTCACCCGGTTATATCAATCATCTTCATGTTTGGATAAAGGCAAAGGACCCGCTTAATGGCAACTTGCAGGATAGGTGGCAGTGGGAGATTATTTTCACCTTTTGGCATGTTCCATCTTATGTATATATTGTTTTAGAAAAACTATGTAAAACTTCTATGTTGATGCTTGCTATGAACTTTTATAATATATTAAAATGCTTGTATTATTAGGTGTTTGACTCGAATCTTGTGTAATATTGTGGAGTTTTATGGAATTGTAATGTGTGGGCTATGTTTTCTATCGGGTTGTCAGATCAATGTTTGGAAATATGATAAATCATGCTGAGATCATATATGCATTTTGAGTGGAATATGTTGTGAAGCCTTCAGTAGGCTGACATTAGCCAAAATTGAAGTGTTATATCTTGGTCCACGCTTGGATTAAGGATAACCTGTGATGATTGTGATGATGGAAATTATTGAGACTGGGACCGTTACACAATGGATGGTGATCATGTCGCCATTTGGATGCTGAAGATATTGATGAAGATGTTGAGTTATTTGGAGCTAGGAACTAAGATGAATCCATGAAATTGGGTGAAGAAGTATGAATCTCAAGTTGGTGAGCTAGATCATCTCAAGTTGAAGACTATTATTCTCCATGACAATCGTGATGAGGAGATTCATATGACTCAGCCAGTTGGGTTCATTGCTGCAGATTTTGCTTCAGTTGATGATTGAGATTTTTGAAGCTCATTTGGATGAACTGTGTGTGGTTTGATCCTTTAGGTGGGGGGTACGTAGGTAGCCGTAACGGTGTAGCCCGTTTGCTAAGTTGATATGGTGATTTATTAGTATTCGACTCAGATTTGAGAAATTTTCACAGAAATGGAGAATTGTGGGGGGAGAAGATACAGATAAAAGCTTGATAGAGTTTTTTTAAAACTCATTTGAAATAGCACAAAAGAAGCAGGGTGGTCGACTGCATGTGCACAACCTGCACGTTTGGCAGAAGAAAATAAGGTGGTCGACCAGACAGTTGACCGACCCAAGAGTTTGGAAATTTGCAGAAGTAGGCTGGTCGATCGATATACAAAGCCTAATTCAGAGCACTGGGCAAATTGGTCTGGCGATCGACCGATCGATCGATCGCTACATGAGCCGTTCGACCGCCCACTCGACCGCCCGTCGACTCTGGCATATTTTTTATTTGGATTCTGAATTCATTTCTAATCCGTTTTCAGAAGTTTTGATTTTTTATCTTTGTGGATTATTTGGCTATATTTTGAGGGGTATTGTGCCCTACTTTGGAACCTAGAGAGGTGATTTGTATTGGAGAGTTCTAGGATTAGTTTGTTTAAGAAAATGTGTCTGGGAATTCTACGACAAATTACTTAGTTTCTCTATTTAAATCAATTTTGATCAGTTAGATTTTTGGATCAATCTATAGCTCTTGTAACTTTGCTAGTTGAATAAGATCTTCTCTTTTGTGCACCGAGAATTTAGGCAAATTGTTGAACCTTGTTAAATCTCATGTTTGTGCTATATTGGTTCATGATTGACTTGGTGTTATTACTCTGATCTTGGTGATTAGTATGTGTTAGATTTCTCCGAAAGGCGTAACAATGTTGGTTCAACATTTTTTTGGAGAAGTTTAAAATTTTCTTAGGTCTACATATTAGTAGATTTTGGAAAGATGATGGAGATTATAAGAAATTTTCATTGGCACAAAGAAGTAAGTGAACCAAAATCCATTAAGAAATGAAAGAAATTAAGAATAAACCAATTCCTTTTTCTTTCCTTCTTTCCTTTATTATCCTTTTTCTTTTCATTTGTTAATCCATAGGAAGGATAACAATGAAGAAATTGTGATTGAAAAAGATGGAGAATGGGTATATACAATTGTTTTCCATTGAAAATCAATTGGGAGAAACTTACAAAATTTGAGGATAATATTTTAAGTAATTGAACAAAAAATAAAAACTTACAAGTTGAACTCTTCTCTGAGTAGTGTATTGGTGGAAGTCTGGTCAGCGCGCAATCACTTTGTTCCGTTGACGATGCGAGCGATCGATCTTCGAATGCTACTGCTTGAAAATTCCTTCTCGCCTGGTTCCGAAAATTCCTTGAGAGAGGAAGATCTTAGGGTATTAGCCCCCTGAATTTATCCTTGCAGGATTAAAGAAGTGATTCTCCGAATTCTTGGAAGCGAGAGAGAGTAGATCTCTTATTAGCTTAAGCTTTGAAGGCACCAAAGAAGCTTTATGCTCTTCAAAAAGTCCTCTTGGATTTGAATTTCTTCAAGACCCTGAGCCTAGTCGTCTACTAGTGGGTTATTTATAGGCTCAATAAGGAGTTATGATTCCATTGATTCTCCTCTCTGAATTAGGGATCGTGTGTGTAACTACCCATTAAATTCTTCCAATAACTTAGTGGGGCGGTTACCTTCAATCCTGTAGAGTCGAGGCTAGCCTCCTCATGTAAGGTTAGCTAGTGGAGACGAGGCTAGCCTCCTCAGGCGAGGCTATCCTCCTCATGCAAGGCTAGCTAGTAGAGGCAAGGCTATCCTCCTCATGCAAGGTTAGCCAGTAGAGGCAAGACTACCCTCCTCATGCAAAGCTAACCAGTGGAGGCGAGGCTAGCCTCCTCAGGAAAGGCTACCCTCCTCATGTGAGGCAACTCTTCAGTGGAGTTGTACCAAGCTTCAGGCGAAGGTAGAAATTAGTTCTCAACAGAGCTGTGTAAAGCTTGAGGAGAAACTAGAAGCAAGATTTCTGCAGAGCCGTGCTAAGTTTCAGGTGAATCTAGGAGTTAGCCTTCTGCGTGACTGTGTATAGCTTCAGGCGAAGCTAATCAGTTAGCTCTCTGTGGAGCTATGAAGTGCTTCAAGGTGAAGCGAGACAAACTTAGCCTCTCAGGTGAGGCTAGCCCCTTAGGCTCATGTGAGACTAAGTGTTGAGTGAGCTCAGCATTATAGATCTGCTTAGGTCTCTTCAAATGCAACACTTAGTTTACTGTCTGCTTCACTGGATTAGTAGGGTCCAAGTCACTGCTTTGTCTCTCGGGGATGGGAAGAAACTGGTCATCAGCTTGTCTGCGAAATGTCAACAAGTTAGACATCATTCAGACGGGTTGAAAAGCTGTCTGAGAGTTTTTTTTTGAAGTGTCAACAAAACCCCCTTCAAAGTTTTCGTAAATCCGTAATAGATTGGTGACGATTTTGAAACACTTTGAATTACCTCAGGTGTTCAAAAGGGTGAGCATTCACCAAGTATAGTTCCCCAAAAAAATTAGAACTGTGGCTGAAAATTATTCAGAGGTTAGCAATGTGATAAAATCAGTATGAGTATGAGAATTCACTGGGGATGAAGAGAGCAGTCTAGGAATACGTCTATTCAAAGGTAATGTGGATATAACAGGTTAGGAATCGATAGAAAGAGGGTTCACTGTTTAAAGGTAATAACTGGATATAACAGCGAGAAGAGTCCCTACCAGACTGAAAAGTTAGACCTGGGTATCTGTCAGTTTAGAGGTGATGAACTGGACATTATAGTAAACGAAAAGGTGAACTCGATTTTAGGGACCCATCTATTCAGAGGTGATAAACTAGACATGATAGACTAAGACACACTAAACTCTGAATCTACTGCCAGAGGTAGTCGTATTAACTTAGCAACTAGCCCATTAGGGATTGCAAGGGAGAATTGGATCTGGGTACGCATTGGTTCAGAGGTAATTTGGACATGACCAACTAAAAGACACCAGGCTCATAATCCGCTATTAAGAGGTCATAATGTTAACTTCACAGCTAGTCCACTGGGGACTGGAAAAGTGAGATATGGAATCCGTCAGTAAAGAGGTGATGAACTAGATATAACTGGTTTGGAATTGCCAGACACAAAATTTTGTCATTCAGAAGTAACAGACTGGACATGACGATAAAAGAGAAGTCCACACTAGACTGGAGGATGAGACTTGGCTATCTTTCAGTTCAGAGGTGAATGATTGGACATGACTGATTGAGAAGCCACGAAGCTTAAAGCCTTACCATTCAGAGGTGATAAACTAAACATGACGGCAAAAAGAGTAGTCCTTATCGGACTGAAAGATAAGACTTGGCTATCTGCCAGTTAAGAGGTAAAATGGACATAACCGATTGAGAAGCCACCAAGCTCAGAGTTCTGCCATTCAGAGGTAATGAACTGGACAAGACGACAAAAAGAGATAATTCCACTGGGGAATAGGACTTGATAATAAACTCCGTGGGAATAATTAGTGCTTCCTTGGAGATTTTTTTTGAAGAAATTGTCAGAGGTATAATATTAACGTGACAACCGAAGAGTCCACTGGGGACTGAAAAGGGTAATAATAGACTCCGAGGGGAATCTATTAGAAACTCGCTGGGGGTTAGAAAATAAATTTCATGAGAGATTATAGAGAGTTTAGCGTTCTCTAAGATGTCAGAGGTAATCGTTAACGTGACATAACGAACTCTATTGGGATTCAATAAGGAGATGATTATTTCCTAAAAAGTTATCAGAGGTAATCATTAATGTAACAACCAAATTCCTTGCTGGGGAATTAGAAAAAGATTTTGTCCGAAGTGATCGTGTAACTTCTTTATTTGGGGATTTGTAAAAGTAACTTGTCAGAGGTGTGATGTTAACTTGACAATGATTCATTTACTATTAGAGGTGTTTGAACATAACAACAATTTGAGTGGATATATCATTCTATTGAAGAGAATGGTAAGCGGAGTTTGATCTGCAACAAGATCCGCTAGGGATATTTAAAAAGTTTTACTGTCAGAGGCGTGAGCTTTAAGCATGATAGTTCTGATCTACAATTCATCTTTATTGAGAAAATGAATACATCCTTTTGTGGTCCTACCATTCTATGGACAGAAATTGGTAGGGGACTTTGGTGGAAAAAGTGGGATCAGGTCCTTTAGGATTTTTTAGCAAATTTTCAGCTATCAACGGGTTTAGCATATCTTTACCAACTACTGTTTGAGTTGGGCTAGCCTTGCCATTCCCCTCAGTATGATGAGTTGTTGAGAATTTTATATTGGACTTAGGAGCCAATGTTTTCCTTTAGCTTTATTCACTGAAGGCTTCGGATTGTGTCACATGAAGTGAACATTTCTGTATTCCACTGGTGACCTCTAAAATCTCGCTGGGAATTAAAGCTTTAAGTCTAAACTTTGTTGGAAATTTGTCGGGTAGATTGACATTCCTCATGGAGTGTCATCTTTTGTTCATCAAGACTCTGGCTCTCAGCTGATCTTCGTGTCTTGATATGGAGTACAAACTTTACAGGGGAATATATCGAGTAAGTTGAGATTCCTCATGGAGTTTCACTTTTGTTCATCATAATCAAGACTTTACTCACAGCTGATCATCAAATCTGAACATGAATGTGAAAACACTAGAAAGGTCTTGCAAGGATACATCATGAACCTTCTTCGATGAATTCAGTTCTTTCAAGATTTGCTAAAAGAAGAATGCAGAGATGGTTGAAAATGATTCCACCTGTGGAAAGGGACTCCTTGAGGAGATGAAACAGTTAGACGAGTTCGACTTAATTATTAGAAGTGTTAATGTGATCATGGATAGCACTTGTTATTGTTTGCATCAGAAGCATGTCACCGTCTGGATTCGCTAGGCGATAAGCTCCACTCAAATAGACTGCCTCTACTATGAAAGTTGTCCCCATTTGATACGTGGAATGACATATTCCAACCCCCTGCACATTTCTCGACATCGTTGGCTGTTGTGTCTCGTTAGGGGTCTGGTTGTATTGTCGCAAGTATTATTTACAAGACCTAGTGTTGTCAGCTATCAAATAGCAGTTGAGACGGTTGTCTCCTCTTTAAAGCTGCTCAGAGGAGCTACTAGTGCGGTGTCATCTGCTGCGAGAGACATTGCAAGACTTGCCTTTAGCTTTAGACTGGCTTGAGTCCCATTGCTTTAGCCGTTGATAGGATAAGACCCATGACTTTTGAAAGTAGAGTTGATTACCTCCATATTCCCTTTTAGGATAGGGGTTAGGCAATGGCCCTTTTATGTTCTGACTTCAGAGTCAAAACACCCGCTTCAATCAGCGCTTGGATTTTGTCCTTAAGGACATTGCACCTGCAAGTAGGATGATGAACCATCCTATGAAAAAGACAATAGTTGGGATCGTTCGTTCATCCCATTTTGTCTGGGTATCTAGCTTCTGGCAACTTGAGCTTGTTGCTTTATTGAGAAAGTGAAAAAGAGTCACTACATGCTCATCTTTGAAGGAATATTGCCTCTGATACTCCTTAGTTCCATATACTCCCACGGTCAAGTATCGGTATCAGAAGATTCAGTCGTGTTATGGCCTTTGCTGTTGATTCCCCACCTGCTTTTGGGGGACTCAAACTTTTTAGTCAAATGCTCAGCTATTTCAGTTTGTTCAACAAGCTCCTTCCATGTATGAGCCTTGACGGCTCCCATGCGGAGTCAAGAAAGTTATGTCTACATGTTTGAAGCAATATAGGCAAAGGCATGCCTACAGGACACATGAGAGAGAGTGTACGGAACCTCTCTATGTAATCTCGTACAGATTCTTCTCCTTTCTGGACTGCCGAAAGGAGTGTGTCCATGATTACCTCAGTATGATCCTCGTAGAATCGGAGAGAGAACGCGGGTTTCCAAGTCGAGCCAGGAATTGATGGAGTTTACGGGGAGACTCCTGAACCAATCAAAAACTATTCCCTTGAGGGTGCCAATGAATAGTCTGACCATGATAGCATCATTACCTCCTATATTACCAATTCGCGACTAGAAGTTATAAATGTGCTGATTTGGTGAGCTCTTGCCATCAGACGAGTACAGCGTTAGTGTCTTGAACTTTGCCAGATATGGGACTGAATCCCATTCCAAAGGGTAAGGATGGACTGCCCCTATTTTCTTCAATTCATCCCTTTGGGCAAGGGATGCGATCTGAGCTTGAATGCCTTTGATTATTTCGACATCGATTGAAGAGCCCTCCTTTTTATGCTCGGTCTTGGAAGGTTCATTGTTGTTGTTCTCCTTATTTTCATGATTACTACTTGTTTGGTTATCATTGTTCCTGTTTGTCAGGAACTGACCAATATTTGCTGGATATTTTCTAAAGTTTCTTTCTGGGCCTTGGAAGTCTTCTCATGTACCTCCATGTGATGACAAAGATCATCATCATTATTGTTATCTGCTATGTTGGCTGATACAAATCTTATCCGCACAAAGCTGATGGTGGCGGAGGAAGCGTAGCCGCTGGCTTCTTCTTCATCATTGGACCATTGAAAGTGGTGTCTCAATAGTTCTGATAGCATAGCTTCTAAGGAAGAAGGTTATCCATAATTATAGGGTATTACTACCGTGGAATGAGTACCTTGGAAGGTGCCCTTTTGTTCGACCAGAATCTGACCTAAGTCGGGGCTACAGTTGGGCCCTGAAGAACTGAATAAGAGAGTGCGAAGACCCTGTTTTCTTCTTCGAGATCGTAGCAGATCCCTTCCTGTTCCTATCATGTTGACAGAGGCAGCTGCAAGGTGAGGCACCTTCACTGTCTTCTTATTTCGAGACTTAGGCTTCCCAGAAATTTGGACTGACAACCGGTTAAGCACTGATTGCTGGCTTGAAGGAGATGCAATTAGAATGACCCCAAGTAACAGTGGATAGAATGCGTTATCACTAGTTGACATCCCACTTGTCCGCACTGGGATGGCGGGACGTGAACAGGTTCCTTAGAGCGGAGTTTCTACTTATTGCTTTGATAGTCTCTCAAGTCTGTGTTAAATAGACCCAACCGATCCAACACAGAGACTGATGAGACTAGAAGCTAGCCCCCTTGGGCTGAGAAGCCTTAGGCTTAACCTTAAAGGCCTTCTTGGCTATATGCGAAGCTAGGATAGCTTCTCCTAAAAGAGTAACTTCGTAAGGCTAAGCTACTGTTTTAGCTCTGCCTTTGAAAGCGAGCTTAGCTTTGCTGTGCGAAGCTCCTCCTTTGAGCGAAACTGAAATAGCCTCACTGTTAGCACTCAGTGTTGCTTCATTTTTAGCCTCGCGGTTAAGAGCCTTAGCACTTAGTGCTTTAGTCTAGCCTCATGGCTAAGAACTTTTTTAATACTTAGTTTGTCAATGAGAGCGACGTTGAATCAGTAATGCTATTAGCACACAGAGGTGCTTTGGCCTTAGCCTCGGGTGATAAGCAAGTTTAAACTCTGCAAAGAGTTGAATTACTCAGTGCTTTGGATCTACCTCTAGAGGCTGTTTTCCATTGATTTTGCAAAAGGGGAAAACTTACAAAAAGGGTCGAGGAGCTAAATTACAAGTAACACAAAAGATTACAAGTAGATCTCCTCTGAGATTCTGGAGAAGTGTGCCGATAGGAGTCTGGTTAGCGCACGACCACTTTGTCCCTTTGATGATGCGATCGATAAGATTCCCTTCTCGTCTGGTTCGGAGAATCAGAGAATAGAAGGTTTAGAACCCTCTTGTTACTTCTCAAACTGCCTCCACTTGGGAATTCCTTCTCGCCTGGTTCTGAAAATTCCTTGAGAGGAAGATTTTAGGGTATCAGCACCCTGATTAGAGAAGCAGTTCTCTGAATTCTTGAAAGCAAGAGAATAGATCTTTGTTTAGCCGTCTCTCTCTGTGCGTCTCTTTGCCTGTGCTCCTGTTTGTGCCCTCCTTTTTTGCGTGTCTCCTTTCGTATGCCTCTGGTGGGCTATTTATAGGGAGAGCAGGGGTATAATCGTCCCTTGAAAATCTGAAAACAGATTAAATCAACCTATTTAAATCTAAAAAGTAGCCTTGCTGCGAGGCTAGAATCAGCTTTTGCGAAGCTAGGAATAGTAGGTAGCGTCGATCTCCTAATCTGTTTTGATTCTTTCCAAATAATCGAAAGATCTCCCTTGATCTTCTTACTTATTTTAGGAGAGTCTAGAGATTATGGCAAGCAACTGTCAAATTCGATCTCAGATTTGATCTTGATTAGATTTGATCTTGATCTTGAATTGATTTGATCTCATATGGAGATTTAATTGGTCAAAGGTTAACCATAACAGACCCGCAGTGGAGCTGCCGTGTCGAGCTCGCAGCGGAGCTGGAAGGAACATCTGGCGAAGTCAGAAAAAAACTCTTCAGCGGAGCTGGATAAACATCTGTGGCGAAGCTACCGAACATCCTTCTGCGCGGTTGCGTGTGACTTCGAGCGAAGCTAACCCTCTGCGGAGTTAACTGAGCACTTCAGGCGAAGCCGTAAGTTAGCTCTCCAATAGAGCTTTGAACGGCTTCAAGGAGAAGTTGGGCAATCTTAGCCTCTCAGGTGAGGCTATCCCTTTGGGCTCATGTGATGCTAAGTGTTGAGCTAACCTAACATCTTAGACCTGCTTAGGTCTCTTCAAAGACAATCTGGGCTTACTGTCTGCTTCACTAGATCAGTAGAGTCCAAGTCACTGATTTATCCCTCGGAGATGGGTACAGACTGGTCGTCAGCTTGTCTGTCACTTGTCTTTTGTAAATGTCAACAAGTTTAGACATTGTTCAGGCCAGTCATGAATCTTGTCTTTTTTTTAGAGTGTTAACAAGACCCCTTTCAAAGTTTTCGAAAGTCTGCAATGGAATGGTTAAGACTTCGAAGATCTTTGAATTGATTTGATTGACGGTATGTGAAGTACGAACGTCGCCATGGTGGTTGAGTTCAGCTTCGCTTTCAGTCCTGCTTCCGATTGGAATAAGTTCGCCGAGCAATCGTGTAGATTCGCGATTCTGGGTAGCTTCGCGTCTGAGTAGCTCCGCGTTCGAGCCTCCCGGAGTAGATTCACTTCAAATGGTTTTGGAACGTCGTTCCTTTCCCGAGGCCAACTGCCTTTTGGCTAGTTTCGAGAAGGATTGCCCCTTCTTCGAGGTTAGAATAACCTCTCTTGCATTAACGAGGAAGATTATTGCTTCTGTGCGCATTTCCGAGGGAGACTATTCCCTTTCTCAAGGCTCAATAAATGCCTTAAATTCGCTCGCGCTTCTAAGCTTGAAGCAGCGGTGATGCGATCAGGCCATGAGGCCTATAAATAGGACACTTGAAGTCCTTTGTAGAGAAGTAGTCTGTTCATGACATCTCCTGGTTGTTCAGAGAAGTATACTTAGATCTCTGAAATAGTGGGGTGCCCAGTCCGGTGAGTCTCAGTCATCCAGAGACTTTACCAATGAACTAATGACTTTAGAGAGTTTATCTCCCTTAATTTAGCTTTATCAGCTGCCTCAGGGAGTGATTTTCCTTGTTCTTCATTTCGTATCTGACTGATTTGGATCTGTTGAATCTGCCTGTTAAGTTCGCCACATAGGCAAGCATTGAAACTTAGTCTTTTCAAGGTTGAGCCAGTCTTGCCATATAGGTGGGGTCAAGACTGTGTCCCTCTGGATCAGTCTGGCTTAGCCGTATAGGCGAGGCTAGGACTTAGCTTTTTTTAACGCTCCTTCAGTATAACTGTCTTAGGCGGAGCTAAGACTTGGCTTACGCTGACCTAGTCCATCATCACTGTGCAAGCAAGGCTATCCTCTGCTTAACTGAAATCCATCCTTAAAGCACAACTGGATCGGATATAAATTGATTCGCCTAAAGAATTTGACTTAGCGTACCATTCTTGCATTTTTTTTCTTTGCTTTACTGCTAACCTGTTTTCCATCTTGCGTTGCAGTAAATTGTGGTTGCCAGTCTTTCATCTTAATGAAAGAGACCAGAAACTTGTCTCTTGATTTTCCAGTTGAAACTTTAAATCCTAAGCAGGAGGAACCAACTGGGGCAGCTGATGCGTGTTCCCAAGAGGTTCGCAGTCGCTTATCTGAGATGATCCACTTCGAGAAGGGGCTGGTAGTTGCTTATCCGAGATGATTCACTTTGGGAGAGCGGACGTCACCTGTAAGGTCTCGGATCCTTCTTTTGCCAATTTTGATCAAAGAAGATCCAGCTTTCTGGTGGCAACCGGTCCTTTGCCAATTTTCATCAAAGAAGATCCATCTTCTTGATGGAAAAATTTGCCACTATACGAAGGATTATAGCCTTGTGCAGGAGGGAGGCCTTTCGTGTCCAGTTAGTTTGGCTTGGAAGTAGATAGGACCACTTGCATGCCTTTGGAGCAATGATTCGGTTGTACGAACTACTTTGATGTAGCGCCAATGTATCTTCCCTTTGAATCAATAAAAGTTTATTTTGTGCTATTTATCTGCTTTGTTTCCCTCCTTTTTGATTCGAGAACACCTGAGGTGGACCAACTTAGGAAAGTCTTTTCCCTAGGAGGAAATGAGAACTCTCAACCGAGCTAAGCTTCCAGTGAAGCTGAAAACAGATTTTCAAATAAGTCAGGAGCCAGTTTCTAACGATGCTAGCACGGAATTTCCGCGAAGCTAGAGATGTGTTTTTAGCGGAGCTAAGGCATGTTTCTCAGCAAAGTTATTCAAGAGTCGCGCTAAGTCAACACTGGCTTAGGGCGGAGTTAGCCCTTAGTGGGGCTAAAGTAACGCCTCTTTGGAAGGCGCTTTAGGCGCCGTTTCAAATTAATTTGAAATGACTGCATGCGCTCCTTTCGAGGAGGCGACATTTAGGTAATCATCAGCCTATAAAAGCCTGATCGGGCTGAAAGATAAGGCACCACTTCTCTTTGAATTTTCAGAGCACTCTGACTCTCTTCTTCCTCTTCCTCCTTCGTTTGATAATTCAAGAACTTCTTCTTTAGTTCTCCGATGGCTCCCAAAAGACGGGCAGGAAAAGAGGTAGCGACCTCTACGACGGAGGGTCCTTCTCCTCCTCCGGTCATTGAACGACCTATCGCGGGTAGGGATCTTTCCCTTTAGTTCAGAGATTTTCATCTCCTTTTGAAGCCAATTTCAAGCTATCTTCCGATGAATCCAGGGCGATCAATCATGATCTCGTGATCTCAGGGAGTTCAAGTCCCTTAATTTCTCTTAATTTCTTGATTAGGAATCTTAGAACCGAAGGGTCTCTTCTTCAAGCTTCCAGGCGAAGCTATCCCTTCCAGGCGGTTCACATCCTATTGAATGATAGGATGCGAAGCTAACCTTTAGAGTTTAACTGAAAAGGACCTTAGTGCCCTTAAAATAATTTTTTAGGCAATAGTACCTTTCTGACAAAGTTAGCCCCTGGGGCTTCATCGCGTTCTGTTATTCGAGGTCAAGCTTCCAGAGCGAAGCTAACACTTGGATATTTTCCTGCATCCTGCCTTCGTGTGGAGTGCGGAGTTACGCCGCAGCTGCGAAGCTATTGTTGACCAGCTTCGCTCGGAGAGCGAAGCTATGCCTCAACAAAATTACATTCTTGTTTTAGCTCTCGTTCGGCTGATGAACTAATCATAGTCTCTCCTTATTTTTGTAGTGCACTATACTCCTGGTCCTCTGAACAGTCTCTTTGGCACAGCCAGGGGGCTGGATGGCAACGTCAGCCTGCAGTTTCAAGGGCAGGCTTCGCTATTCAGCGAGCGAAGCGCTCCTGCTCGGGATGCACTTATTCATGGTGGGGATCAGCGCACCATGAGGAGCATCTTAACTACTGCTCCCCTTGAAGATTCTGACCGAAGAATCTATCGAAAGCCCAGCTTCATGTTCGGAGATGCAGCGCCAGACAACGATCACCAGCTGCTAGCTGGAGAGGGGCAGTGAATTTTCAAATTGGATGGTGAGAAGTACTATCTCCCATCTAGCAAATGGCATTTTCCCTTGTCCTTCTTTCAATGCGTGACGAGGGTTCGGAAGATGCAGTGGCAAGTGACTCGGACTACTGACTCCGTTCACGTAGGGAAGTTGATAATTCCGTCCCCCGGTTACACAAGGGCGGGTCCTCCTCGCTGCATATTGGGTCTCCACCCTGGGGAATGTACTTCCAGACATCCCAGTGGGAGAAAATCCCACGGTGGCTCAGACCTTTGGAAATCAATTCTTTAAGGTTTGTGGCAATTATCGAGCCACTGATTTCAGGACTGCAGGGTGTATTCACCCTCCCAGGCATGGTGGAGGGACTTAACTCTATATGTCCTTACTTATTTTGAGGAGGATCTGGAGAGGCTGGGACTTTACGAGGCCGTCAGAGTAACCTGTTATGGCATTCAGATGAGCGTAGCGAACTTCTACGCCATCTTTGAGTTGTACTGCCGGTTACAGGGACCTGCTTCCCTCCTGTTGGCGAATTGGGCATGGCTCTGCACGAGATGTGGGAAATCTCTGCTCTGCCTTTGGGGTCTCTCCCATATGAGGAATATTTCCCGTGCGAGACGGAATTGGCACTT
>JAVJIF010020614.1:0-82660 GCA_038442645.1 Agave tequilana
AACTGGGTCTCACGGGTATGGGTTACGCGAAGCATACCCGCTCCGCTATTCCCGCCAACGGACCCGCTCCGCTATCCGGGCCTGGGTCTGGGTCTGGGTCAGGGTCTGAGTCTAAGTTTGGGTTCGGGTTCGGGTTCCCTACCCGCCTGGTTCTGTTGAATCAAGTCTTACGGGTATGGGTTGCGAGCATACCCGCTCCGCTACCCAAACCAGACCTGCTCCGCTCCGGATCCAAACCGCCCGCCAACGGCTGTCTGAAAACCGTCTGTTCGGTTGGGCGGTTGGACCGAACAGTTGCAACGGTTCAGACCGAACCGCTACAACTATTGAAAGATTTCGGACTAAAATGCCCCTCCCGGAGCGCTATAAATAGCGCTCCGGTTTCTCTTTCTCAGACACACAAAATCAGAATAACTCTCTCTCTCTCTGCGTTCTGAACTGGGAAGCGAGTTTCTACGTTCTGAACTGGGAAGTGGAGTTCTGAAGTAACTCCAGCGAGAAGTGAGAAAGTCAGTTTCTGAAGCGACTTCCAAAGAAGATTCTGCAGAATTCGTTCTGAAAGAGGGCTCAGAAAATTCAACAGATTCT
Organism: Agave tequilana; assembly: GCA_038442645.1. Classification (NCBI taxonomy): domain Eukaryota; kingdom Viridiplantae; phylum Streptophyta; class Magnoliopsida; order Asparagales; family Asparagaceae; genus Agave; species Agave tequilana. The sequence goes on from JAVJIF010020614.1 coordinate 589, forward strand.
TTAATAGAATTGTTGTCTGAATCTGGGACTTCCGAAGAAGAATATTCTTCAACCTTCCTTCCTCCTCTTCAGTGGGTGCTCCTCCAAAATAAAGGCAAATATTCTCCCAAAATTTTCTCTTGTCCCGCTGGTTCAACGATCCTGTGAAGGTACTGGTTAACTACGGTTCGACCGTACGGTGATTTGGTAGTGCTATCCAAATACTGTGAAGGAGTGTTGTATCTTGGGAGACCAGCGTCCAGTAACCCGTTAGCACACGTGCGGGGGACGTAATTGTCTTAAGGAGATTCGCTCTAAGCGTACCTCACTCCAAGTACTGTATAAGTGAATTAATTTCTTTATACAGGGGATATACTGATATTCAGTATATTGAGACTGATTTAGATTCAGTCTAATTGGTATTTAACTAAGGAAGGAAATTGAAAGGTGTTCTTAAATTAAGGAACGTTCTCTTGAACGGAAAACCTCCCACCTGATATTTGCCGACCTGGCCAATTAGATAGTTGATATTTCAGTGATCTTAAATAGTTGTCAGATTGATTCTTGTTAAGCAGAAACTAACAATCTTAAGACAATTATATATTGAAGTTTCTTACTTCTATTCTGCTTAAATTTGCAGAAAATGTCTAAGACTAATCAAGATAGCTCAAGCAAGGCACCAAACATGCAGCTACAAGCTTTGATGCCAACTCCACTTCCTAACCCGAAGTCGGAGAAGCCAGGAAAATTTGACGGCACAGAATTCAAGAGGTGGCAACAGAAGATGCTCTTCTACTTGACCACTCTTCATCTGGCCAAATTTCTGCAAGAAGATCCACCAGAACCCGAACTGATCGGGACTCAGTCCTTGCAGTCGATGCATGGACACAAGGTGACTTCCTTTGCCGAAATTATGTTTTTAATGGACTGGATGACTCTCTTTATAATGTCTACAGTCCTATCACAACGGCAAAGAAGTTATGGGCCAGTCTTGACAAGAAGTACAAGACTGAGGATGCTGGTACCATGAAGTTCGTCGTAGGACGATTTCTAGAGTACAAAATGGTGGACAGCAAGACTGTAATCAGTCAGGTGCAAGAGTTCCAACTTATCTTGCACGAGATAGAAGCTGAAGGTATGATTCGACCTGAAACTTTTCAGGTTGCTACTATCGTGGAGAAACTCCCACCTGCGTGGAGAGATTTCAAGAACTACTTGAAGCACAAGCGAAAGGAGCTGAAGTTGGAAGATCTCATTGTGAGGCTTCGAATCGAGGAGGACAACTGAAAGTCCGAGAAAAGGAGTAGTAAGAACTTCTATGAAGCAAAAGCCAATGTGATCGAAGACTCAAAGGGGAAAGCGTCTACTTCCAAAGGCTTAAAGCAGAAGAAGACTTCCCAGGGGTACAAAGACAAGGTCCAAGAAGGTAAGAACATGCGCTTCAAAAGAACCTGCTACATTTGCAACAAAGAAAGGCATAAGGCGAATGAATGTCGCAGCCGTCTCAAAAAGAACAAGAAAAGCCATCCACAGGCAACTTGACCGACCATGCGTCGCCAAGCCTTTCAGCTTTGGTGTCAGAGGTGAATCTGACAACCAACAATAAGGATTGGTGGGTAGACACTGGAGCTACTCGGCACATCTGCTCTGAGAAATTATTATTCTCTGAATATCAAAAACTAGAGTAAGATGAGGAACTATTCATGGGAAATTCAGCCGTCTCAAAGGTTGAAGGAAAAGGCAAGGTCATCCTGAAGTGGACATCGGAGAAAAGCTTACTCTGAATGATCTACATGTTCCAGATATCCGCAAGAATCTGATCTCTGGATCAATACTTAGTAAGAAGGATTTAGAATGGTTTTTGAATCAGATAAATTTGTATTTACTAAGGGAGGGATGTATGTGAGAAAGGGTTATCTTGTTGATGGACTTTTTAAAGCCAATGTTGCAGTGGTAGATAAAAAGTCTGTGTATTTGTACCCGAAGCTTATAAATAAAGGAAAATCTTCTATTTATTTGCTTGAGTCTCCTATTTTATAGCATGCTAAATTAGGGCATGTAAATTACAAGTCTTTAAAGAACTTGTCTAATCTGGGATATATTCCTAAACTCAACTTGGAAGAAATTCGCAAGTGTGAGATTTGTGTTTTGAGGCCAAATTGGTGAAAAATTCATTTCACTCAATTGATCAAATACAAAACCTTTAGGGTTAATTCATAGCGATCTGTGTGACTTGAAGTTTATGCCAACTAGAGGCGGTAAAAAGTATTTTATTACTTTTATTGATGACTGTACAAGATACTGTTATGTGTATCTTTTAAACAGTAAGGATGGGGCAATAAATATGTTTATAACATATAAAGCCGAAGTTGAGAATCAACTCAACAAGAAAATCAAGATTCTAAAATCCGATAGAGGTGGAGAATATGAATCAAATAATTTATTGAGTTATGTGCTAATTTTGGTATAATCCATCAAACTACAGCACCATACACTCCTCAGCAAAACGGAATTGCTGAATGGAAGAACAGAACTTTGAAAGAGATGGTAAATTCCATGCTCGTAAGTTCTGAAGCTCCGCAAAAACTTGTGGGGGGAAGCTCTATTAACTGCAAATTATATTCTAAATAGAGTACCCCACAAGAAACTTTGTCTTATACCATTTGAGTTATGGCATGGAAGGACACCTTCTACCATTACCTCAAAATGTGGGGGTGCCTTGCAAAGGTGCTGGCACCATTACCTAAAAAGACTAAGTTGGGAGCAAAAACTATGGACTGCATATTTATAGGCTATGCCTTGAATAGTAGTGCCTACAGATTTCTGTTTCATAAATAAAAAATATCAGATATTCATGTAAACATGATTATCGAATCTAGAGATGTTGTGTTCTTTGAAGATATTTTTCCATATAAACGGGAAACAGATAGACTTCTGGGAAAAGAACACATGAGATGGCGTTCAGGGACGAAAGCCTCGAGGAACCGACTGTAATGCGAAAAACTGAACCAAGAAGAAGTCAGAGATCTAGAATCTCAAAATCTTTTGGTCCAGATTTTATAGCATACGCTATTGAAAGCGAGCCTCAAAACATTTAAAGAGGCTATGTCAACCCGAAGCACAAATGTAGAAAGAAGTTATAAATAGCGAAATAGAATCCATACTAAGTAATCATACTTGGGAATTGGTAAACTTGCCTCCTGACAGTAAACCAATGGGTGTAAGTGGATTTTCAAAAGAAAATTAAAACCCAATGGATCTATCATAAGTACAAGGCTAGATTAGTAGCCAAGGTTTACCGACAAAAGGAAGGTGATCAGCATGATTTTGTCACATTTTCATACCCACATTTATCTATCATTTGTTTATAAATAATGCTACTTGGGTATTTTTAGTCTATTTTGCAGACAAAGTTATTAGGAGAAGACTGGACCACAAAAGACTCTTTCAAGACCGTAAAGCGCATTAAAAGGAGTTGAAGGCGAGATAGGAGGCTTGACATTGCTGGGATAAACGTCTAAAACTGAGATAAAAGAAATTTACGATCAACTCGGAAGAGTTCGAGGCCAGTTGGAAAAAAACGCAATTTTGCAAAAGTCAGGGGCAAACGCAAAATGGACAGAGATGTAAAAGTGCAAAATTAATTTAATAATTCTCCTCGTAATTTTGTAACTATTTTGGACTTTTATGTAAAATAATCAAAACCCTAAGCCTATAAATAGCCAAGGCTAGGGTTTTGAGGGGAGTTTTTTTTTTCTTTTCACCTGTACGTACATTTTTTTTAGATCTGAAATTTTGAAGCTTTCATTTTTTTCCTCTCTGCATAAATTCCCGTTCACATTATTATTTTTGTTCTTGTTTTGATTGATTCACCAAAAACCTCTCTCCGATCTCCCTGCATCACAACAGTTCTTCTATCATCAAAAAAAAAAAAAGAAGAGAAGAGGCACAGGCGCCCAGCACCAGATCAAAAGAAGGAAAAAAAAAGGGAAAGGTAAAAGAGAGAGAGGAACTTGCCTCCCTCTCTCTCTCTCTGGTCACAGGACAACCAAGGCCCGCAGCAAGGCCTTTGGCGCCTTAAGCAAGGAGCACAGGACCCCTTGGCGCCCTTTGATTGGAGCAAGGCCTTGGGCGGCCACTTTGAAGAGGAAGGCGCCCCTTCCCCCACAACAGGTGCAGGTCCCGCGGCTACTGCAAGGTAGGTTTTAATTTTATTTATTTATTTATTTTCAGTTAGTTTCATTAGTTTAATTAATTAGAGTTTCAGTTAATTATTTAATTAAATTTAGATAATTTTAAACCATTTAATTAGTTTAGTTTATTGTTAATTTTATCATGAGTAGCTAATTTGCTGCAAGCGCTTAGGGGAGATGAAGCTAGACTTAATTCTTGTGGACCGAGTCATTCTCCTATTTGTGACTGTATGCACACCAATTGCCTATAACTTTTAGGAAATTATTTTTAGAGTCACTACTTATTTGACAGGCTATGTATCGGGGTTAATGGTCCACGCTTAGAGCTTTATTGCCTTATGTTATTTGTTTAATTTAATTATTTATCTTTGATGGACCATGTAACTGGATAATAGCTTGTGCTTAAATCTAGTGTTCAAAATTAATGTGCCTCTTAGACATAGAGATTTGATGTGTATTACAAACAGGTATGGAGATCAAAATTGACCACTTGGTGTTAGTTTAGGGGATTCGATCCTAAGTGTTTGACTTTTCTTTTATTATAATTAGTTCACATACCTCACAAACTCATAAATTTTTGATCAATTCGCGTAGAGGTGTTAAAACCATAAGAACCACCTGTCCCTGTGGACCGACCCTCAAGTGCTACATCGAACGACCGTGCACTTGCGGTTATTTAAAACGAGGAGACAGAATCTCCCCATCAAGTTTTTGGCGTCGTTGCCGGGGACCGGTGTCCTCTTTAGTCTTAGCACGTCTACCGAAAAAAGGATTTTAAAAAAAATAAAAAATTAAAAATAATTTAAAAAAATTAAAAAAATCATTATAATTAAAAAAAATTTAGTGCTACCCAAGCATCACACATTCCAACTCAATTCCTACGCTGATATATGTCAGCTTGGGAACGCGACTCAAAGGGACATCTTGTCAGCATAGATACGAACGAGATCAAGATGACTGACCCTGTTCCACCAGTGGTCCTCATGGACCGATGTTACCCTCCTCGATCATCACACCCATCATGCATCAGATTGCCAGAAGCCACTGAGAACAACTACGAGTTGAAGCCACAATACATCACTATGCTCCCCAAATTCTCCGGACTAGAATCTGAAGATGCATATATGTTCATCAATGAGTTCGAGGAGGTATGCGCAATGATGAAAATTAGGCAGCTGAGTGAAGATGGAGTCAAGTTAAGGTTTATTCCATTTGCACTTCGGGACAATGCTAAAAAGTGGTGGTATAGCCTGACCATCAACTCAATCACAACGTGGGCGGATTTGTCGCAGTCTTTCTAAAGAAATTCTTCCCAATGCATATGACTGCAAGAATACGGAGTGAGCTAAGCCAATTTCGTCAATATGACAAAGAACCATTCTGGAGATACCTAGAAAGGTTTAAGGACCTTCTAGCTCAATGCCCCCATCATGCCATAGAAAAGTGGCGTCTCTGTCAAATAATCTACGAGGGTGTCGATTACAACTCGAAAACCCTTTTTGAATCCATGAGCCACGGTGACTTCATGAGGATGACAGATGATGCTGCATGGATATTCCTTGAAGATATGGCAGAGAAACCATGCAGTGGGAAGGGTTTAATGAGAAGCCACCAACCACAAACTCAACTACCACATCGAGGAGTGGCATACATTCGATCGAAAACTCCATTGCAACTGAAGCAAAGATGGCCGCACTGATGAGAAGGATTGAAGCGTTGGAAAGCAAGGGGACTCCTCCTCAGCAGTTCGATCAAGTGAGTCAGACCTCTGTACCAAGTTGCTTTAACTGTCAATCTCCAACTCATGTTATGGAAGATTGCCCATTCCTTCCAAACTCACTAATGAATAGTCAGGGACAACAGTTAAACGCCACTTATCAGCAACAAAGGAATGATCCATATGCACCAACATACAATCCAGGGTGGAAGAATCACCCTAACCTTTCATGGAATCAAGGAGGAGGAAATCAAGGAGGGGCAACAAGCATCTCTCAACCAAGCGGTTCACAGTACACGAGGCCACACATTCCAGTATCAACAACAACAACCGGCCTTTGTGGCACCGCAATCCACTCCAACATATGCAAACCCATCCATGCCGCCACCAGGATTTGGGAGTGATCAAAAGTTAAACACCATGGAGAAGAACTTCAACTCATATATGCAATCGACAAATCAGATGTTGCAGTCTAATCAACAAGCCATACAACAACTCACGCTGCAAATGAGTAAGATGTCGTCTCAAATGAGTGAAAGGGAAAGAGGGACCTTTCCTAGCCAACCTGAGATTAATCCCAGAGATACAAGGGCAATTCGTCCAGTCATGCTCAATCAATGCAATTCATACCTTGCGATCTGGAAAGGAAGTTGACAATCAGGTGGTGATGCCTGACCAAACCAATTCCTCTCTCCCCATGGCTAATCCATCATCTTCTAGCTCAGATCAGTTTGAAGATAAAGAAAATGAGCAAATCACTGAGCCTCCTTATGATCCACCAGCTCCATTTCCTAACCGATTAAAACCGAAGAAACACACGGCGCAGATGGACAAGATTATAGAAATCTTCAAGCAAGTGAAAGTGAATGTTCCTCTTCTTGACGCTATTGAACAAGTCCCATCCTATGCTAAATTTTTGAAGGACTTATGCACTAAGAAGAGAGCACATCAAACGCCGAAGAAGGTCTTTCTAGCAGCAAATATCAGTGGAATAATCCAGAATAGCATTCCAGTAAAATATAAGGACCCTGGATGTCCAACTATTTCCTGTACAATTGGAACAACTGTGATTGACAAGGCGCTATTAGACTTAGGGGCGAGTGTAAATTGCTTCCTTACTCGGTTTACAAGCAGTTAGGGGTGGGTGAGTTAAAGCCCACAAAAGTCACTCTACAACTAGCTGACAGGTCAGTTAAAGTTCCATTAGGAGAGATTGCAGATGTGCTAATTAAGGTCGGTGAATTTATCTTTCCAGTTGATTTTGTCGTCCTTGAAACTGCACCGGTAGAGAACCCAAGAGGGCAGATTCCTGTGATTTTGGGTAGACCCTTCCTAGCAACTTCAAATGCTTTGATCAACTGTCATAGCGGTTTAATGAAACTCACATTTGGAAATATGACAGCTGATCAGAATATCTTCAACCTTGAAGGGCAAAAAAGTAAGCCATCAACTGAATTCTTTGAAGTAAATATGATTCAAAGTCGATCAAATGAATTCGAGGATGATCATATGGATTCAGACTTTGGGTGTACTCACCAAAGTTTTGACGAGCTATGTGAGGAAGAGATCAGGATGTTTGATGAAATAAATCAACAGGTTAATCATGTGTCATCCCTGATTCAAGAAATGGCGAACGATCATATTGACAACGAGTCAATAAATTATGGTTGTAAATACTGCGAACAAAGCTTTGAAAAGATCTTTGAGGATGAGCTTTTACTCCTGGATGAATTGGATGGACACACATTCCCCATAGGATTCTTTGATAAATGTTTTGAAGAGATATTTGACGATGAACTCAAATTCTTAGCTATTGATCAAACTTGCTCACATGAAAGTGAAGATAATAAGATTGGGCTAGGAGTTAATGTTGCGAGAGTGAGTCCTCTTTCTAACTTGCTGAAAAAGAAGAAAGCGGAAGAGGAAGAGGATAAAGAAAAAGAGTATGATGATCAAGTTTAAAGGAGGCTGTGCTAAAATGATGAAGGGTTCTAATAGTCATGTTAACTCATTGAAGAGAACCCACCTCGAAAGTGGAAAGCGATCAAGGGGGAGGAACCGTCATAGCTTAAGGTAGGTGTGAGGGAAGATGTAACTTAGACATTTGTATACTAATTTTAATTTTATTTATTTATTTATTATTTTTCTTTTTCTTTTGAGTCTGTGAGTCTTTATATTTCTCTTTTAGTCAATTGAGTCAATGTAGTTTTGGTGTCTAAAGAGTTATTTTATGTATCTTTTTCTCTAACCTTTGTGCCAAGTTTATTATAAGTGATTACAGGATAAGCAGGGATGCACACGCACATGGAGTGAATTTGGTTGCTTCTGCAACTAGATTTTTCAGTGCACTGTGAGTACTTCTAATTTCAGCATATTTATTTCATACATTTTACTCATGTATGCTTGAATTGGATGCTTTATTCTTTGATTGTGTACACGTATGTGGATGTATGTATTATATGCTATATTCATTCTATCTCTGTATTCAAGTATATGCATGAGGACATGGCACAGTTTAGGTGTGGGGGGAAGATTCACATATTTCTTTTGTTTTAAGAGTCTTTTTGGTTTTGGTTTAGTTTTAGAGTTTTTTTTCTTTATTTCTCTTTTCTTTCTTTACTTAGAGTCTTAAAAAAAAATTGTGAAAATTTGAAAATTTTCTGCAAATAATTAGCTAGTATGTGAGTGATTTAGTATCTATGAGTGGATTTTAAGGGTAAGATCAAGATGAAAGAGTTATAAAGTCTTAAAATAAAGATTAGAATCTAAAACAGACATACCATCTAAACTTAGTCTAAGTGATTATGTACTCGATAGCACTTACACTATTAGTTTATAGGCTTGGGATATTGATTACAACTTTAAAAAAAAATTGTAAAAAAAAAGATTTATTATATAGTAAAATAGATATTAATAAGTCTTGTCTTGTGGCCTCAGTTGCTTGAGTAATTAAGTCCGTAGGAGTGTCTTTACACTTATTACCCTAAGACCATCTGGTTTGGGAGCATTGGCCCAAAGCTCGCTATATGGGTAGCTGAGAAAGCCTAATAGGACAAGACACTATAAAAATATAATAATTTTGATTATCAATTAGTTAGGTATCTTGGCCTCAGGAAGCCTCGGTATCTACGCGAAAGATAGTTTAAAAAAAGAAAAAAAAAGAAAAAAAAGTATAAAAGTTGTAATTAAATATCCCAAGCTTAAGAACTACATCACGATCATGGGTACATAGGATCTGAAACTTAGGACAGGTGGTGTAAAGTTATGGATTTGAGACTTTATTTTATAGCCAATATGATTTCTTGAATTGAGGTTTTACTTGAAAATGAAACTCTTGGAAATTGATGATCTTACTAACTAGCTAACAAAAAAATTGAATTGTTTTCCTTTTCTTGATTTCGGTTATCCTTATTTTACTTTTATTTATTTCTTATCTCTAACTTTCTTGGATTTGTGGGTGTAATCCACTGAAAACCCTCACGAGACAAAACTCGTCCTCTAGGGTAACCTAGGGGTTTAACGGCTTGTTGCACATGCTAAGTGCAACCGTGATTCCTACGAAAGTGAGTTAGAGTAATTTAGTTTTTCTTTTTCTTTTTATAAGTTTTGCTCGAGGACTAGCAAAAGATTGGTGTGGGGTATTTGATCAGCATGATTTTGTCACATTTTCATACCCATATTTATCTATCATTTGTTTATAAATAATGCTACTCGGGTATTTTTAGTCTATTTTGCAGACAAAGTTATTAGGAGAAGACTGGACCACAAAAGACTCTTTCAAGACCGTAAAGCGCATTAAAGGAGTTGAAGGCGAGATAGGAGGCTTGACATTGCTGGATAAACGTCTAAAACTGAGATAAAAGACATTTACGATCAACTCGGAAGAGTTCGAGGCCAGTTGGAAAAAACACAATTTTGCAAAAGTCAGGGGCAAACGCAAAATGGACAGAGATGTAAAAGTGCAAAATTGATTTAATAATTCTCCTCGTAATTTTGTAACTGTTTTGGACTTTTATGTAAAATAATCAAAACCCTAAGCCTATAAATAGCCAAGGCTAGGGTTTTGAGGGGAGGTTTTTTTCTTTTCACCTGTACGTACATTTTTTAGATCTGAAATTTTGAAGCTTTCATTTTTTTCCTCTCTGCATAAATTCCCGTTCACATTATTATTTTTGTTCTTATTTTTATTGATTCACCAAAAACCTCTCTCCGATCTCCCTGCATCACAACAGTTCTTCTATCATCAAAAAAAAAGAGAAGAGGCACAGGCGCCCAGCACCAGATCAAAAGAAGGAAAAAAAAAGGGAAAGGTAGAAGAGAGAGAGAGAGAGAGGCACTTGCCTCCCTCTCTCTCTCTGCTCACAGGACAACCAAGGCCCGCAGCAAGGCCTTTGGCGCCTTAAGCAAGGAGCACAGGACCCCTTGGCGCCCTTTGATTGGAGCAAGGCCTTAGGCGGCCACTTTGAAGAGGAAGGCGCCCCTTCCCCCACAGCAGGTGCAGGTCCCGCGGCTACTGCAAGGTAAGGTTTTAATTTTATTTCTTTATTTATTTTCAGTTAGTTTCATTAGTTTAATTAATTAGAGTTTCAGTAATTGTTTAATTAAATTTAGATAATTTTAAACTGATTTAATTAGTTTAGTTTATTGTTAATTTTATCATGAGTAGCTAATTTGCTGCAAGCGCTTAGGGGAGATGAACCTAGACTTAATTCTTGTGGACCGAGTCATTCTCCTATTTGTGACTGTATGCACACCAATTGACCTATAACTTTTAGGAAATTATTTTTAGAGCCACTACTTATTTGACAGGCTATGTATCGGGGTTAATGGTCCATGCTTAGAGCTTTATTGCCTTATGTTATTTGTTTAATTTAGTTATTTATCTTTGATGGACCATATAACTGGATAATAGCTTGTGCTTAAATCTAGTGTTCAGAATTAATATGCCTCTTAGACATAGAGATTTGGAGTGTATTACAAACTGGTATGGAGATCAAAATTGACCACTTGGTGTTAGTTTAGGGATTCGATTCTAAGTGCTTGACTTTTCTTTTATTATAATTAGTTCACATACCTCACAAACCCACAAATTTTTGATCAATTCGCGTAGAGGTGTTGAAACCATAAGAACCACATGTCCCTGTGGACCTACCCTCAAGTGCTACATCGAACGACCGTGCACTTGCGGTTATTTAAAACGAGGAGACAGAATCTCCCCATCAGAAGGACTTGACTACTTCAATACTTATTCACCAGTAACAAGAATAACGTCCATTCGATGTTGATTGCAATTGCAGTATTACATCACTTAGATATCCATCAAATGGATGTCAAGACTGCATTCTTAAATGGTGAATTAAATGAAGAGATATATATGGAGCAACCTGAAGGATTTATAGTCAAGGGCCAAGGACACTAGGTGTGTAAATTGGTAAAATCCTTATACGGTCTAAAGCAGGCTCCAAAACAATGGCATGAGAAATTTGATAGTGTCATGATCAAAGATGGATTCACTATCAATGAATGCGATAAGTGTGTTTACACGAAAACAGTTGGAAATGCATGCATCGTTGTTTGTCTTTATGTAGACGACATGTTGATACTTGGGACTAATATTGAAATTATTAAGTCCACTAAAAGAATGTTATCCACAATTTTGACATGAAGGGTCTGGGGGTTGCTGATGTAATTTTAGGAATTAAAATCACCAGAACACCAATGGAATCAGTCTATCTCAATCTCACTACGTGGATAAGATGATAGAAAGATTCAAGGATTATGGGATAAAAGAGAATACAAATCCTTTTATCCCACGCGTCCACCTTCATAAAAATACAGGAACTGGAATAGGCCAGTTGGAGTATTCTCAGATTATCGGAAATCTAATGTATTTGATGAATTGCACTAGACCGGATATTGCTTACGCTGTAAGCAAGTTAAGCAGATACACTAGCAATCCTAGTGATCAACATTGGACCGCTCTACTACGAGTATTGGGTTACGTATCACATACCAAGGAATATGCCTTGAGATATGGACAGTATCCACCTGTACTTGAAGGATACAGTGATGCTAATTGGATTGCAGATTCTGAGGAATCAAAATCAACTAGCGGATACGTATTTACTCTAGGAGGAGCAGTGGTATCTTGGAAATCTTCTAAGCAAGCATGTATTGCCTGTTCCACTATGGAATCGGAATTCATAGCCTTAGATAAGGCCGGAGAAGAAGTAGAATGGCTTCGACAATTCTTGGAAGATATACCATTATGGCAAAAGCCAGTGCCCGCTATATGTATACACTGTGATAATTAAGCAGCTATATCTAGGGCACAAAATGTTATATACAACGGTAAGTCTAGTCATATTCGTCGTAGACATAATACCGTAAAGCAGTTGCTCTCAAATGAAATTATCTCTATTGACTTTGTATCGTCAAAGGATAATTTAGCGGACCCGCTTACTAAAGGTTTAAGTGGAGAGCGTATAAACTGCGCATCGAGGGAAATGGGTCTAAAAGCCTAACCTTACCGAGTCAGCTTAATGGAAACCTCACTTAGCGACTGGAGATCCTACGGACTAAGTTCAAGAGGAAAAACTAGTTATGATTAACTCAACAAGTAAGCACTTGGGAGATTAACTCCAATCCATTCCTAAGGTGCACATAAGTGCTTTTCTACAAGTGGATTAAGGATAAGCTTAACGCTTTTAATGATGCCTATATCTTGTTACTAAACAAGTGGAGTAGAGTAGACTACTCTTAATAGGATAATCACCTATGTGAGTATAGAGTTGGGTCGGCTCTTTGGGAATTTCTATGGAGGTTGTTATTCCCTAAAGATACTCTCTAAAACCAAGAATGTCCAGGGCCAAAACGGATACACCGAGAACCAAAATTGATTTGGAAAGTCACTGTGTGAAGCTTGTTGACTTGGCTTACACTAACGGCTAACAGTTCAAGACCTAGTTCACTGATTAGCTAGTAAGTCCGATAAAGGTTTCGCTATGGAAGGTTCAAGACCTAGTTAACCTATCCTGATGCAGTTTCTTTTCTAAAGTACCTTTCACAATAGAGTCAGTCTCTTTGTGTGTCATTTCCTTGAATCTCCATTCATTGTGGGGGATTGTTGGAATATGAAGAATATAATGTGAATCTTTGAATTGAATTATGGCGAGATCCTTGATCGAATCAATTGGATGATGGTTGGAGTGTGTTCTCCTTCCATTGGGGATGAACGTGGTATATTCACATGTTCAATTCCGACTTCGAATGAATGAGATATTCAAGTCTAAAGATCGCCTAATTCAAAGCCAAAATAGGACTAAAGGTAGCTAAAAGCATTTAGTCCCACATTGACCATGGGATGAAAGTTTGTAGTGTTTAAATAGAGAAAATTGAGAACAAAGGGCATGTCCTTTGGGTACTTTGAGTTTTCGCGCGCGATTGGGAGGAAACCATGCCCGTACATGCGCGCCGCCGCTGGCGGCGGCGACCGGCCGACGCCGAGCCAGCGCCGGGATCGGGCTCGGGACCGGGACCGGGTCTGGATCTGGGTTCGGGTTCGGTTCGGGTTCCCTACCCGGCCTGGTTCTTTTTGAACTGGGTCTCACGGGTATGGGTACGCGAAGCATACCCGCTCCGCTATCTGGATCCAAACCGCCCCGCCAACGGACCCGCTCCGCTATCCGGGCCTAGTTTGGGTCTGGGTCTGGGTCTGGGTCTGGGTCTAAGTCTAAGTCTGGGTTCGGGTTCGGGTTCCCAACCCGGCCTGGTTCTTTTTGAATCAGGTCTCATGGGTATGGGTTGCGAGCATACCCGCTCCGTTACCCGAACCAGACCCGCTCCGCTCCGATCCAAACCGCCCGCCAACGGCTGTCTGAAACCGTCTGTGCGGTTGGGCGGTTGGACCGAACAGTTGCAACGGTTCGGACCGAACCGCTGCAACTGTTGAAAGATTTCGGATTAAAATGCCCCTCCCGGAGCGCTATAAATAGCGCTCCGGTTTCTCTTTCTCAGACACACAAAATCAGAATAACTCTCTCTCTCTCTCTCTCTCTCTCTCTCTCTGCGTTCTGAACTGGGAAGCGAGTTTCTGCATTCTGAACTGGGAAGTGGAGTTCTGAAGTAACTTTTAGCGGGAAGTGGGAAAGTCAGTTTCCGAAGCGACTTCAAAAGAAGATTCTGCAAAATTCGTTCTGAAAGAGGTCTCAGAAAATTCAACAGATTCTTTAATAGAATTGTTGTCTGAATCTGAGACTTCCGAAGAAGAATATTCTTCAACCTTCATTCCTCCTCTTCAGTGGGTGCTCCTCCAAAGTAAAGGCAAATATTCTCCCGAAATTTGTCTTTGTCCCGCTGCTTCAACGATCCTGTGAAGGTACTGGTTAACTACGGTTCGACCGTACGGTGATTTGGTAGTGCTATCCAAATACCATGAAGGAGTGTTGTATCTTGGGAGACCAGCGTCCAGTAACCCGTTAGCACCAGTGCGGGGGACGTAATTGTCTTAAGGAGATTCGCTCTAAGCGTACCTCACTCCAAATACTGTATAAGTGAATTAATTTCTTTATACAGGGGATATACTGATATTCAGTATATTGAGACTGATTTAGATTCAGTCTAATTGGTGTTTAACCAAGGAAGGAAATTGAAAGGTGGTTCTTAAATTAAGGAACATTCTCTTGAACGAAAACCTTCCACCTGATATTTGTCGACCTTGCCAATTAGATTGTTGATATTTCAGTGATCTTGAATAGTTGTCAGATTGATTCCTGTTAAGCAGAAGCCAATAAAAATTGCCTACACAAAAACCATAAGGTCCTCGCTTGTGTTCCTGCATCTTCTCATCTCGTCGTATGAACGATTAATCTAGAAAATCAAGGTGATCCCCGCCGCTGGCATTCCTTACAATTCAAAAATAGAAGGCGCAGCTAGTCTCGAAAAGTGTACTCCATGGAATTATGTATGTTAGGGCTATAGGAAGAACTGGATGTGTTGGTTTCAAATATCGGAACTAGGTCAAGCTGGTTTTTGTTTTCATATTTTCTTTTATTTGGTGGGTTGCTATTGTTGTGGAGAAAAGGAACTGGATTAGTTTGAATCAGATATAAACAATTTCAATTCACATGTTAAATCCCAAAAGAAAAAATTTGGAAAAAAAAAAAAAAAAACCTCGAATAGAATACACCGGGCTTACAGTTGGTAGAATCATGGGCCAGACTCTTTTTCTTCCACACAGGCATGATGATGATGATGATCAAGTAGGAGGAGGAGGAGTCATCAGAACCCATCCCGTCGACATGAAATGCAAAAAGGTTTCAACAAACAGATCCAATTTGGACAAGAAACAAAGCAAGCCCAATGGTCCTGAATCATTCCATTTCAATTCCCCAATTGAGGTTGAGCCTTCTCAGAGTTGGGCTCTCCTCTTTTGCTTGTCATAATAGCCACTGGGTGCTCCTCCACCCCAAAATTTCCAAAGCATCATGAGTCATAATAATAAGGGAATGGAAACATATGACCTCCAAAGTGAAAAAGAACAAGACACTCATGAAACCCCCCACATTGTTGTCATTGCTCTCCTTCACATCTTCTTGGGTTTTTGGCCAAACTAATCATTCATCTCCCTCCGTTTTTTAGGGAATGGATATTGCGGCCCCAACAATAATAAAAGCCCCTATGGATTAATGTACTCTCAAAATTGGTAAAGTCACCCTCAATTTCTTTTTTTTAAATGGTCAAAATGTCCTTTCCTTCTTCTCCTTCTTCTTCTCTTCCCTCACCGGCGAACCCCCATCTGGCGCCCCCCTCTCCCTCCTCCGACGAACCCCCCTCAGGCCTCCCCCCTTCCTCCCCCTCCCCCTCCCCCCTCCCCCCGGCCTTCGCCCCTCCCCCGGTGTCCCCAGCCCCCTCATGGCCTGTTCGGCCTCATGGCCTGTTTGGCCAAATGCCAGATGAGGCCGCACAGGCCATAAGGGGGCTGGGGAGATCGGGAGGGGCGAAGAGGCGGAATGGGAGGGTCAGCGGGTTGGGGGGTATTGGAGGGAGGAGGAGTGAGGGGGGAGGGGGGGATTGGAGGGGAGGAGGAGTTGGGGGAGGGGCAGGGGGTGGTCGCCGGCGAGGGAGGCCAGAGGTCGCTGGCAAAGGAGGGAGAGGAGGGAAGGAGGAGGAGGAGGGAAGGAAGGAGGAGGGGTTATTTTGAACTTTTTATCAAGGATGAAATTGTCAAAAAAAATAATAGCACACTTGTAAATAGTTTGTGGGGGAGCCTTTATCATTTTTGGGGATGGCAAGATCCATTCCCTTTTTTTCTCTCTCATTGTTGACCTTCATTTTCTTGTTTATTTCAACACCACCCATCATCCATTTGAAAAAGTAAAAAAAGAAAGAAAGAAAAGAAAAGAAAGAAAGAAAGGGAAAAAAAAGAAAGAAAAGATAAATATGACTTTTCGAAAAAAAATCTCTTTGCCAAATGATTTTCCGCGTGGCTCCTAGTAATACAGTCCACCATTATGTAACCAAAGAGAAATACACGGTCACGGGGGTCACGTAATAAATAACTTGGGTGTTTTAAGTAAGATGAAATTAGATACTCACTCTGCAATTAACCATAATGTTTAATCTAGGGCAGTTATTTGACACAAAATCATTCTCAAAAAGTTGTGAAAACATTCCTCGTTTTAAAGCAAAAAAAGAATTAGGAGCAACTAATAATTATTATCATTTATTAACATACATTCGTCAGAAATTAAAGTTTGAAAAGAGTCATTATACAGCAAATTTAATAGAAAATGTTACTAACAAGAAAATAGATTAGATAACTAATAAATGGTAGATTATGTTATCTTTGCTAATAAATATCATTTTGTAGGACCAAAAGTTACTCGAAATTTTAAAAGTTTAAAATTTTAGGATCTTGTCTAGCTGCATAGAAGTGAGTTCAGATTATGAAAAATTCAAGATCCAACATAAGTGTAATGGATAAAATCTCAAAAGACTTTTTTTTCCTATAAGCAAATTGATCAGAAACACATATGACACAAAGGATTTACGTAAAAAAATCTGAAGATGGAAAAATCATGAATGAGAGAGTTTACTGTAAGTAGAAAGAATTGCAGTGGCAGCAGAGTGTGTTGTGATTACATGTGCTCAAAGGTTACCCTTTTTTCTCCTCCCCTCCTCATGAAAAAGAATGGATTTTTATATTCTTGATAGGTGATGTAGTGGATGCGAATATCATGAATGATTTGTAAACCGCAAGATTTGAATTTGCATGATTTTTGCAATCGTCAAGATTGGTGGGATCTCATGCAGAAAAATCTTCGTCTGTACATAATCACCTGCTTGGATTGGTGGGAATCTCATACAGGAAAATAGACGTCTATTCATAAGGCTTCATTTTAGGGGCGTAACCAACTCTTTCATTTTAGGGGCGTAACTGGCTTCCATGTGCAGATATGCATCTGTTTTGATGGAATACTGTCAATTTTTCAAAGTACTCTTCTATCACAAGACACATATTGTGATTTCGAGAGAGACCGAAAAATATCCACTACAATACGAAAACAACCTTTCTGTGTAATAAAGCACTTTAGCTGATAACTTTTCTTTCTACCCAGGGTTAAGAAACTTTTTAAGAAAAACACAAAAGAAGGAATCAAGGGGCATGTGGTAATTTACAATAAAGTAGAGCATTCGAGAAAGCAGGTTGCTAATTATACCTCTAATAATGATCCTCAACACCGGATTTGAGATTGACTTTGAATCTCAGCCGTTGATTCTCGTGTCACTGTTCCTTCGTGCACACGTGCGCTCTGCCACCGAAAAAAAGGTTCCATTCTGCTTTTTATTCCAAAAAAAGAACAAAATAATCTCGAAACACAGCGCCAGGGGCACAAGATTTCAGATAAATTGCAGCAGTGCCACCGTACTTTGGGCTTTGTGTTTCGAGCGGGTCACAGATTCGGACCCGGTTCGCACTTGTTGTGATAGGTCCAATCAGATCACAAAGATTAGAAATCTAGTCATGATTTTGAACCAAACACATAGGACTAGAGTTTTTGGTGTGTGTTGGGTCCAAATTGGCTACTTTGGGGACCTATTTGCACTTGCCACATTATGGCATGCGAAATATAAACAAAACGACAATAAGAACTATATAGATATTTAATTTCTATTATTGTCTCGTTACATATTTGTTGTAGATACTGGACACTAGATAATGTTCAGTCAAAACTTTCATAATTCTAGCTCAGAGAAATAGAGACGATTTTGTGGTGGAGAGGGACTTCACATAGCCGATCTTCTAAGATAAATTGTTACACTAGATGAGGGAAAAAGCGAGACATAAACAAGAGAAATTAAAGATGGAGGTGTTGTACGCCTTATCCTACAAAGAAGTCAGACACTCTATAATGTGTTAATGCTCTCAACAAATAAGAAATTTAAATTTAGAAAAATGAAAAAGAAGAAGATAAAATTCCCTCTAACAATATTATAAAATTCATTTACAAGGAGCACAAAAAAATTACCGGCCAAACTGAGAAACTGACCAAACTATTCGAATTCGATCGGTTTGGTCCGGTGTGAAAACAAATTTGATTTGCTGTCTGGTTAGTTTTTGTGAGTTCGGCTAATTTGGTTTGTTGCTCGGGTTTCCTAGTCTGCTCTCCTTTTTCTCTTTTGGCTCTCTCTCTCTGTGATGTCTCTAGAGTCTATCCCCCTCGCTCATCGTGACTCCAAGCCAGGCGAAATTGACTGTTGTGATCCCCTCTCTTCCCGATCCAGTGGAAGAGAATGACGGTCACAACGAGAGGGATGTCAAGCGAAGGACTCCGACCTAGGAACTGCGCGGATCTCATGTCGCATTTGGGAAGGTACAACTACCTGTTGGAAAATTAGCCCGCATCACAAAAAATTATCAGTTAAATATTTCCATTATCTATTATCTTGAGTTATGATTTTTGTGCTAATTTCTTTACATTTGCTGCAATACGAATCGCATCAATAGAATTTCGAGCCATGGATCTTTTTGAAAGAAAAAAAAAAATCAGCTAAATTCTTTCATCAGTTAACTAAATCTGTTGAAGATATTAAAACTAGAATTATTTCTTTTTCAAATAATTAGAATTCTAGCTAAAATTGGTGTATGGTTTAGAACCGATGCAAACCGAACTCAACAGAAAATTTTGATTCGGTCTATTTTGATTTGTCTTTCAATTGGTTTGATTTGGTTCGATTAAACACTGAACGATTTGATTTGATTTGATTTGAAAAAAACTTTGTAAAAAACGAACCAAACCAAATTATGCTCAGGCCTATGGAAGACGGTGAAATCATGCATCCAAAAAAATGTGTTAAATGTAGCAACCCATGAATCCTCTCAATAAGCTTTGGAAAATTTACACTCTTACCTCTCGTGAAGAACTAATTCACCCGTTAATTCCTTGGAATAATATAAATAACACAAAAGACTTTGCAATTCTTCCAAGTTTTAATCATCATGATAGGACTTTTTTTTTGATTAATTTACAATAATTACAAATACTAGCTTCATGAAAAAACATTAAAAGGAGAGGATAAAGGTTTTTTTTTTTTCTGGGCGGCGGAATAGCTTTAATGAAGTCGGTGTTTAGGTGCAAAACTAAACTTGAAGCAAATACCGTTTTCCCCATCCAAGTTCTAGTCCCAAGCCAAAGGTTTCGCTTGAACATCATGATGGTACAAATCTATACTTCAAGGCACATTGCTTGGTACAAGCTTGAGAGCTCTCCCTATCCTCTCCCAACCACATGAATCAGATTAGTAGCGAAAAAGAATGGAAGGAAAAAAAATAGAAGGGGATTAGAAGTGAGGTGACCTACAATAATTATAATTAATAATTGGTTGTGAAGAAATGGGCAAATTTCATGACATCCAAGCCTTTCACATGAGATGATTGTTTCTCATGGGAGCACGTGATGTATCAATACGCAATACACTTTGGGCTTGTGTTTTGAGTCCAAAAGCAATATGGTTGGAGCCAAAAAAGGAGTGAGGATTGAGTTTGAGTAGACAACTATTTGCATGGGGATCAAATCATCAACAAGAATTAGGCCATTACCCAATTTCTTTCTTCTTCTTTTTTCCTTACTATTTATATCATCATCAATCAGGCACCCATTTTTCTGCGCTAGCCATCTTCACTCCAAACAAGAATTTGGCAATTTGGATTGTTTGTTTCATCTATTTTTGTTTCTGGGATGAAAATTGAAAGAGAGAGACCACTTAATTTTGAATAGCGTGGCATAGATGTAATTTGTTGGGAATTTGTTTCATTTTGTGAACGTGGCACATGAGCCAATATTCCCCCCCTCCCCCCAAGAAAAAAAAAAATGATGGCACCCCAAATTATTACAAGTGTGCCATTATTTTTCTTCACAATTTCACCATTAGTGAAATGTTCAAAATCTCCCTTTCTTCTAACTCATTCCTCCCTTCTTCCTCTTTTCTCCTCCTTCCCCGACGACTCCTGCCCTCTGGCCTACCCCCCCTCCCCGGCCTCCCATTCTCCTCTCTTCTTCCCACGCTCCCCCTCCCCCTCCTTCACCTGCCCGTCCCCCAAAATCTGGTTGTTCGGCCAGATCTGGCCTAACAGCTGTAGGATTTAAAACTATGGCAACACAAACACTAAAGAAGTGGTGAATAATGTTTAAAAAATTCTAAACAAGAAATGTAAATAACTTGCAAGAAGACAAACATACACAAAATAAATCTCAAAAAATGCAAACACAAACACAAGAGATTTTATCTTGGTTTGGTTTTCTTGACCTACTACTTTCAGTCCGCATCAACCCGTTTGAGAAATTTCTTAAGATAATTTTGAAACCCTCAAAACCAAAATATTACACCACTTGACAAGCTCTTTCGTCAAATCTGTACACCTCTTCTTAATATCAAGAAGACCTTCATTTGAATGTGTAACCCCCTGAGCCTTGATGTACGTATCATAGTATCGGTACTCGATACGGTGTACAAGGTTGATTTGACCTTCCTGATAGTGAGAATTAGTTGATTTTAATTTCATATATTATTTTCTAATATTATAGATTTTTCAGAATTTTTTGAAAATTTTCTGGATTAGTTTGAAAAATCTCCAAAGTTGGTATCGACTGATATCAATAATCGGCTCTACTATTTTTAATTCACAAACGGAGTTGCATTTTGAGATTTTGTTTTCACATTGTATCTTAGAATCATATTTTCTATATTAGGATATTTTTTGGAGATTTTTCTGAATTTATCCAAAATCAGGCCAAACCGGTGTTGACCAGTATCGATGATACACTCCAAGATTTTTAAGTTTCAAACCGAACAAGATTTCTAAAATTCGATTTCACATTCCCCCTCTACGTAATAGTCTCTATTTTACAAAATTTTTGAGAATCCTTCGGTGCTAGTCCAATATTGACCCAATAAACTAGTAATAAATTATTATTATTTTATATATTTTTCTTTTCTTCTCCTTTCTTCCAGAATCCTCCACGACCATTAGCCTATTGCCTTCCTCTTCTTCCTCTATAAACCATTTCCCTCTCTTTTTCTCTCTCTTATTTCTCTCTAACAACCCCTCTCTTCCTTCCCTCTCTCCTCTCTTTCCTCACTTCTCTCTTCCTCTCTTACTGCACCAATCCAAGCCAAGAGGCGGGCCTGACCCGCACCTGCGGCTAGACGGTCGGTGGCTGCGTGCCACCGCGCCCCCAACCAGGCCACCACTCTCCCTCTTTCTCTCTTCCTCCTCTACTTTTTCTTCTTCTTTTTTTCTTCTAGTTCCTCTCTCTCTCTCTCTCCCCCCTCCCTGTGTGCGGACCCAGATCGGCGGCGGTAGCGGCGGCCTGGCCCCATCCCCAACTGCCGTCGGCTGCCACCACGGCCACCGGCGATGCAGCGCGGCCTTGGCAGCGCAGCACAGCCGTGCAGCGGCGCGCCCTTGCCAGGGTAGCGCACGGCTGCGCTGCGCTGCCCTCCTTTCTCTCTCGTTCTCTTTTTCTCTAATGGGTTTAAACCCAATAGCTTAAAACCAAACCCGTTAACCCATAACCCATTTACAATTAAGTTAATTGGGTATGAATTGTGGATCTAAACCCACTACTATCAGCCCAAACCCGTATCCTATATGGAGAAAGGTAAAATTATAGGAAACATCCTGTTAATTTATAACATTTGCATTTTTAACATATTTATACATATTTAACATATTTTATTGATTTTAGTGTTCGGGTAATATCTGGAGCATCAAGAGTCCGATTTGGACGCTTCTGGAGTCGTTGCGATCGTGGGGAAGAGAGCTACCTTCTCATGCCATTTTGTAAGTGTTTTTTTACAAATTATATTTTATCAGGTTTGAAATCACCTAGAGGGGGGGTGAATAGGTGATGGCTATATGATTATGGCAATAATGCGGAAATTAAAATTTCACACACAAATATCACAAATAAAGACTTGCAATAAATAGAACAATAAAGGTGCAAGAATTAAAAGGAGTAGAGTTAGAGAAAATTGATCAAACGCAAACGCAAGGATGTGTTTCCGAGGTTCGAGCCACGCTCTACGTCCCCGCCTTCACACTTGAAGGATTTGCACTACTATCGTTGATCCCACCGGATCGCCAATACAAGGACACACTTGTCCCTTACACTTGTGATGCCGCAACACCACCCGAAGCTCACTAGCTCCCTTGAGGCCGATGCCTCTGCAACTTCACTCCAAGAAGAAATGAGTGATCACACTTGATCACTTTACAAAAGCTCACTTGCACAATCCTAGAACCAAATATGTAGATGTAAAGCTTGGGATTGTGGTGTGCAAAATCTAGAGAGAAGCTAAAGGAATAGGCTACAAGTTGGGTGTTGGGAATTTAGGCTTTGGAAAATCTTTTATGAAGGAAAGCTTTGAAAATCTTTGTAAAACTCTTATGAAATATTTTGCAATGGTTGTCTAATCAATATCAGGTGACCCACTATTTATAGGGGTCAAAAACAGCCTCACAAAATCGCTGATACCAAATCCCAAAAGAGAACAGTCAGAAAAAATAGCTGTTGGATCTGTCAGAACTTTTGACAGAGTCCGGTCGACCGGGTCGGTCGACCGCCAACGGTCAAAAATGTGACCGTTGGAGCTCATCGGTCGACCGGGTCGGTCGACCGAAAACTCTTGTGAAGGCAAGTGAACATCGGTCGACCGGGTCGGTCGACTGATATAGACGTGCACAGTATTGTGCACATCGGTCGACCGGGCCGGTCGACCGGTCACTGTGAGTTCTGAAAAACAGAACTTCCAGAACCAGAAAATCTTGGGTTTTTGGTTTTGGGTCTTGGGTAGGATTTTTGGAACTTGTAAAAACATAGAGTATGAGCATGTGTCATACTTCTATCATGTTAAAATAGTTTGATAAAAATCCTTTTGATAGAAACTTGTTTTTCCATAAAATTGTTTTTCCCAAAACTATTGTTTTTCTAAAAAGCGTATTTTCAAATATGTTCTCTTTTAAAAACTAAGTTAGAATGGAATTGAAAAATCTTTTTGAAGCCATGAACCTAACTAAGAGGTGTGTGTGTGATAATCCCATAGCTCTACTTCTAATATCTAGCTTTGACAAAATATCTAAAATAAAAATAAAATACAAAGCTTGTTTTCTTCAATGTCTTGATCTTGTCTTGATCTTGTCTTGATCTTCACATCATCATCTTGATCCCGAAGCATCCTAGTTGTGCATAACTTGAGAATCTTCATTTTGCGGCGTCCAAACTTGTGAGTCTTTTAGCGGAGCCATCAAAAACCTATTTCTTGAGCCTGAAATCCTTTTAAACAAGATTATTAAATACATAACTAAATATGTTTTGCTATCATCAAAATAACCGGGATAATGGCCTTTGGGCCAACAATCTCCCCCTTTTTGATGATGGCAAAACATATGTAGTTATCACAAGATATTTTGGGTAGAGTCTTCAAATGAAGCTCCCCCTCAACACAAGCATATATATAAAAATCATTATCACAAATCATAATCATAAACACTTCATTTCCATGCCAACAAAAGATGTCAAATACTCATGTCATATCATAGATGAAGGAATTGAGTCTCATACATGACATAAATAAGAGATACATAAAAACAAAGATAACCATGTCCACAACACATGTCCACAACACATAAAAATACATGTCCAAAGTAAAAATAAATACTACATGTCCCAACAACAAATACTACATGTCCATCACAAAATATCCAAATACAAGTACAAGCCAAACACAAATACTACAAAATATCTCTCTCAAAATAACTCTCCCCCTTTTTGACATCATCAAAAGGGGAGGTCACTCCTCAGCACCATCATCACCATCATCGCCGTCTCCGTCATCATCACCACCTTCCTCTGAAGAAGCAACCTCCTCTGGATCCATGCCATCGACTCTGGTGCGCGGTGGAGGAACAGAAGAGCGAGCTCTGGGAGGAAATGGAGGACCGGTGGCAGGGAGTCGACAAGCAGTCGGAGTCCGATCAGGAACGAGCATGTCAAATTTTGAGAAAAGGGCCTGAAACTGAACATCCACGAATCTCATGGAGTCAGCAAAATAAGACATGTCGTTTCGGACCTCCTCTCAAAAAGCAGCGTCCTGAAGAGCACGAGCATCTAACTCTGCACGAATGGCTGCGTCGCGCTGCTCGGCCAAGGCCTGATGTGCCTCGAGCTGAGAGCGGACCTCCGAAGAGACAAGAGCAAGAAACTCAGGAGGAAAAGCAGGTGCTGCAGAAGAAGAAGATCCTGGTGCTGAAGATGAGCCAGGACCAGCAGGAGGAAGATGTGGTTGCACAGGAGCGTGTCTACGCAGCTGAGCTTCCATCATCTTCAGGACAACTCCATTGATGTGGGTCAGGGGATTGGAAGGAGTTTCAGCAGAAAGATCAAAGTCAAGACCCCTAAGAAGATGGGTAATAAGCATGCCGTAGGGCAAGCTCCTACCCGCAGTACGGATCTGATCAGAGGCCATATGAGATGCAATAACTCTAGGAAAGTTTACCCTAATCCCTTTAAGCAGGCAAAAGATAATCAAAGAGACACAACCCCTAGCATGGCTATACTCACCATGTTTGGGGACAATGTTGTAGAAGATAATCTTGGCAAGGACTTGAGATTGAAGAGTGTATCTACTCACAACCTCGTTTCTAACCAAGCCGGGATTGTCATTCCCGTGGATTAGAGTAGAGGCGGTGAGTGAAGATTCACCCTCCGGAAATTCAAAGTCATGCAAATCATGTGAGAATACACATCTGCTCCGCCAGTGGAGAGATGCAGAATCCTAGCAAACCGACCGATAGAGAGGTCGATTTCCCTACCTAGAACTCTAGATGTGATGCGGTTACCATCAAATTCATAGTTGGCATAAAAGTAAGGAACAAGGGAAGTGTATACTTGCTCCTTGATGGTCAAGAACTCAACTAGATTATTTGTTTGCAGGATTTGAGGGATACCTAGATGTTCAAAATCCTGAAAGGTAACAAATCTCCCTGAATTAATATTTCTAGTGGAGAGATGGGAGTATCTATCAGCAGCTAGATCATTTATAAAGGGCCGTACAGGTCTAGGAACCTGAGATGAGGGTTGAGCAACACCCTTCCCCTTCTCAGTTCGAGATCTCTTAGGCATGATGAATAAAAGTGAAATTTTTAGATGAAATCAAGATATGACACGATCAAGAAGCTTAGAAACTTAGATAGATGACAGTAGATAATAGATTTCAAAGCAAGAATTGAAGATTAGAGTCAAAAATTTGATTTTTACCTTAATTGAGAAAGTCCAAACCCTAGAAAGAAAAAACCTGAAATTCTCTGAATCCGGTGGTTGGAAGTTGCTGAAATCGAAGATCCGGAAGTAGAATGAAGGATTTAAGATGGGTTTTAAAAAGATTTAGATTTGGTTGAAGGATTGGAGAGAACGAAAATTTTGGGGAAAATATGGGGCGTCCGGTCGCTGAGTGAAATGAGAGAGAGAGAGAGAAAAATGAAAATATATAGCAGATTAGGGCAAAAACACGACGATCGGTCGACCGGTCCGGTCGACCGAATCCAACCGAGAGCTCTGTAAATAAGATCGGTCGACCGGGTCAGTCGACCGAAATATCCCGAGACCACAGCAGGACAGCATCGGTCGACCGTAATTCTGGTCGGTCGACCGGTAACACAACAAAAAAAATAAAAATTTTCTCTCAGGCAGAGTCGGTCGACCGGGGCTTTAGGGGTCGGTCGACCGGCTTTGCCTGAAAAACAGTTAACAGCAATTTGCCCAAAAAAAAAAATTTTAAATAATTTTTGTAGTCAAAAATAGGTATGACAAATTAGACATATAAGAGTACACCAACAGTTTTTAAATCTTTATTAAGTTATTACAACATCAAAATTCATGCAATCCCCTTTTAATTTTATTTTCATATTTAAACAAAGAATTAAAAGATGTTGAAGCCGAATACCCAGTGACGGGTTCTGAACTTCATCCTCTTGATTCCTCTTGAATGAGTTGAGGTGCGCAATTGCCATCTTTAAGGATTTGCTTAAATAGGAAATTTTACAAAAGTTTATTTTTATTTATGAAAATAATGTGTATATGTATCCAAGTATATATTCACAAATAATAAACTATACATGTGGACATACTATAAAACAAGGCATGAAACTAAAGATATCAAAAACTAAACATGGCATATACAATCATGATGGAGTTGCAAGTTTATACTAATCATGTATCAATGAGGCATAAGACTAAACTAGCAATCCTATAACAATTGCATATACAAAATTAAAACTCTTAAATGGAGATGTTACCAATTTACGGGCAATTTCCACAAATAGGTGCCTCCACGATAGCGATGCATGCATGATTTGTTCTTTAAGCTCCGATGCATCAACCACCCGGGCACCACCTCCTCCTAAGTCTTGGAGGGTGTTGATCCACCTATACCTGTATCATTTAAATTCGGTGGCTCTTTTGGTACCCAAATCTTAGTGGGTCCTTTGGGGTTAGATCCGGGGCGAACCCAAACAAATTTATTCTTAACATTGTTCTTAGCATAGCAAAACTTTTCTAAATGGCCTTTGCGGCCACAATGCGTGCAAATGTAAATTCTACCACCATTGTACATAAAAGCATGGTTATGAGTGTGTGCATGTTTATGTGTGGAGTGTTTATGATGAACATGTTTCCCTTGAGCTACTCCCTTAGGAAATTTAGATGCAAGCTTATTAAAATCAAATGCACATTTCTTTAAAGTTTTATCTAAAGAATCAACACGTTTTTGAATTTCAACGAAAACATTTTTATCACTAGAAATCATGGGGGTTTTTCCTTTATTAGCTACCTTATATTTATCAAAATCATTTTTCAATTTTTCAAAAGAACTAGATAACTCATTTTTCTCTTTTCAATAATATTAATCTTATCTCTCAAAGACTCATTTTCCCTTTTTAACTTTTTATTATGAGATTGCGAAATCTCATATCTATGTTGTAATTCCTCAAAGAAATGTGCTAGTTCATCCATAGTGAGGTCATCATCATCAAGAGAGTTATCAAATGTTACCTTAGAAGCGTCGTCTCCTTGTGCCATGAAGCACATGTTGGCGGCGTCGTGCTCCTCTTCGGATTCTGACTCCGAATCATCCCATGTAGCGGCCAAGGCTTTCTTCTTTCTTTGCCCATTCTTGGATGTGGTTGCTTGTAGAGCGGGGCAATCGGCAATTAGGTGACCGATCTTCTTGCAATGAAAGCAAGGACCGGGTTCATCTCTTTTCTTCTCGTACCTTCCTTGAGGCTTCCCTCTTCGGAAGTTACTTTGCCGTCCCTTCTTGTAGAACATCTTGCCCACCTTCCGGATGAGCATGGCGAAATCCTCATCGCAATCTTCCGATGAGTCATCCTCTTCGTGTATGGTAGGAGCGGCTTTGAAGGCAATGGTCTTCTTCTTTGGTGCCTCCCTTTCTTCTCTAACTTTCATCTCCATCTCATGCGTCTTGAGATTTCCGATGAAGCCGGAGAAGTCCATCTCCTCTTTGTCGTTGAGTTCCTTGAGTGTGGTCGCCTTGACTTCCCAAGCTTTGGGAAGAGCTCTAATCACCTTCCTTATCTTTTGATCATTATCAATCTTGTCGCCTAAGGAAGAAAGAGCATTAGTTATTTTTGTAAAACGGGTGAGCATGTCATCAATGCTCTCATTATCAAACATATAGAAATTCTCATATTGAGAACGTAGCAAGTCAACTTTGGCTCTCTTGACTTGAGACGTTCCCTCATGAGTCACAATGAGTATGTTCCAAACCTCAAATGCGGATTTACAATTTATTATGCGTGCAAGGTCATCTTCATTCAATGCTTGGGTCAATGCATATTGTGCCCTAGCATTAGCCTCATAGTCTTTGGAAGTATCCTCGGACCATGTGCTCTCATCACTAGTGGGTTCAACAAAATCTTTGGTTATAGCCCTAGCTACCCTAACTCCTAGGGATTTAAGGAAGAGATTCATTTTTACTTTCCAAATGGGGAAGTTTAAACCATCAAACTTGGGTGGGGATTTAATGATAGAAAAGTCCATGGATGCCATGAATGCACAAGCAAATGTAAATGCAACACAAATGTATATAGCCAAATATGAATCTCCCTAAGGTTGTTAGACCTAAGTTGTAGGGTTAGGCTCTGATACCAATTGAAATCACCTAGAGGGGGGGGTGAATAGGTGATGGCTATATGATTATGGCAATAATGCGGAAATTAAAATTTCACACACAAATATCACAAATAAAGACTTGCAATAAATAGAACAATAAAGGTGCAAGAATTAAAAGGAGTAGAGTTAGAGAAAATTGATCAAACGCAAACGCAAGGATGTGTTTCGAGGTTCGAGCCACGCTCTACGTCCCCGCCTTCACACTTGAAGGATTTGCACTACTATCGTTGATCCCACCGGATCGCCAATACAAGGACACACTTGTCCCTTACACTTGTGATGCCGCAACACCACCCGAAGCTCACTAGCTCCCTTGAGGCCGATGCCTCTACAACTTCACTCCAAGAAGAAATGAGTGATCACACTTGATCACTTTACAAAAGCTCACTTGCACAATCCTAGAACCAAATATGTAGATGTAAAGCTTGGGATTGTGGTGTGCAAAATCTAGAGAGAAGCTAGAGGAATAGGCTACAAGTTGGGTGTTGGGAATTTAGGCTTTGGAAAATCTTTTATGAAGGAAAGCTTTGAAAATCTTTGTAAAACTCTTATGAAATATTTTGCAATGGTTGTCTAATCAATATCAGGTGACCCACTATTTATAGGGGTCAAAAACAGCCTCACAAAATCGCTGATACCAAATCCCAAAAGAGAAAACAGTCAGAAAAAAATAGCTGTTGGATCTGTCAGAACTTTTGACAGAGTCCGGTCGACCGGGTCGGTCGACCGCCAACGGTCAAAAATGTGACCGTTGGGCTCATCGGTCGACCGGGTCGGTCGACCGAAAACTCTTGTGAAGGCAAGTGAACATCGGTCGACCGGGTCGGTCGACTGATATAGACGTGCACAGTATTGTGCACATCGGTCGACCGGGCCGGTCGACCGGTCACTGTGAGTTCTGAAAAACAGAACTTCCAGAACCAGAAAATCTTGGTTTTTAGTTTTGGGTCTTGGGTAGGATTTTTGGAACTTGTAAAAACATAGAGTATGAGCATGTGTCATACTTCTATCATGTTAAAATAGTTTGATAAAAATCCTTTTGATAGAAACTTGTTTTTCCATAAAATTGTTTTTCCCAAAACTATTGTTTTTCTAAAAAGCGTATTTTCAAATATGTTCTCTTTTAAAAACTAAGTTAGAAATGGAATTGAAAAATCTTTTTGAAGCCATGAACCTAACTAAGAGGTGTGTGTGTGATAATCCCATAGCTCTACTTCTAATATCTAGCTTTGACAAAATATCTAAAATAAAAATAAAAATACAAAGCTTGTTTTCTTCAATGTCTTGATCTTGTCTTGATCTTGTCTTGATCTTCACATCATCATCTTGATCCCGAAGCATCCTAGTTGTGCATAACTTGGGAATCTTCATTTTTGCGGCGTCCAAACTTGTGAGTCTTTTAGCGGAGCCGTCAAAAACCTATTTCTTGAGCCTGAAATCCTTTTAAACAAGATTATTAAATACATAACTAAATATGTTTTGCTATCATCAAAATAACCGGGATAATGGCCTTTGGGCCAACAAGGTTTAATAACATGGACTAGTTGCTTTATTTAATCAATTGTGATAACGGGTAATTCACGTTACATGTTAATTAATAACTTCTTTATCGAGAAGTCATATTTTGTAATAAAAATATGCATGGAATTTTAATAAACATAAACAATAAAATAATGCCTCCATTTGCTTCATGATTTAATATAAAATATGTGATAAATGATCAATTAAAGGAATTTCATTTAATAAATATTGTAAGAATTATTTAAATGGTTAGATATATCTATTCCACATGTTTTTTGTTACATCTATCACACATGGACATCTATTATGGTTACGCAATGCCGCTACATGTACACTGATACATGCGTACTCCATTATACTAGACATGGTTCATATTACACTGTCACCATTATCGACTTACCGATACACAGGACACTGTATTGCATGTGAATATCTGTTAAACTAGATACTATTGTTTCATGTACATGTATTACCATTACATAGATACTGATACACATGACACTATTATTTCATATTCCTGAACACTGATACATGGATACTCGACACCGTCATTTCACGGGCCAGTATCATCGTTCCACGAACACTCTTGTACTCTAGACGCTATCATTATTGTTGGCCCAAAGGCTTTCCACCCTAGTTTTGATGATGATTAACTCATGTAGTTATGTTTACTAATAATCTTGTGTTGTTTAAGTTTCAGATCTTTAACCAAGATATTAGTTGGTGATTAGCTTCAACAAGGAGTTTAGAAGCTTTTCATGGTGTTTCCAGGGCCAAAGCTTCATGATCACACATTGCCTTGCCCATGGATGGAGTTTTGGAGCAAGTCAACTTGAAGATGAAGATCATCAAGAAGACTTAGGTATCCATAGTTTAGATAGTGTGTTTTTAGATCCATTTGTAAAGCTTAGTATAGTTGATATGCTCAAGTGCACAACACACACGTTTCATGTTTTGGATTTGGTTTTCATGAATAGTAGATCAAAACAAGTTTACTTTATTTCTATGTATATTAGATATGTTCTAGATATACATACATGCTTTAAACTTGCTAGACAAACTTATTTTGATATCCCTATTCATGTGTTGAAAAATCAAGTCTGATAAAAATACAAGTTTTGTTTTTGATAAAATTTGCAAGACTCAAAAATGAATTGATATGATTGATATATGTCTTGAAATTTTTATCACTTGTTTGTGTTTCAATATAAAATGATAAAAAAAATTTGTGGATTTTTAGATGTGTTAAAAGATTTTTCAAAATATTTTTAAACTGGTTTTCTGACCCAGTTTCTGTTCCAGGCTTCAATCAGTCGACTAGTCAAACTGACATAGTCGACTAGGCTGAAGTCGGTCGACCGGTACGGTCGACCGACGTGCACAAATCTGTGCACGTTTGGAGTCACTGGGACGGTCGACCGTCCGGGTCGACCGGTCTGAGAGCAGTGCTCTCTGTTTGTTTGGGTCGACCGGGCCGGTCGACCGTGGTTGCCCAACGGTCACATTTCTGACCGTTGGCGGTCGACCGGGCCGGTTGACCGTCAGCCTGTCAGGCTGCAACATCAGCCTAACGGCTAGTTTTCTGATGGAGGTATAAATACCCCATTTCTTGGGCTGTTTTCACAAGACTTTTAACAAGAAAATTTTCAGAGTTTGTTTAGTGTTTAAACAAGTTTTCAAAAGAGTTTTTGAGCCAAAAAGATTTCATCTTTCTTGTTTTTGGTTTTTTGCAAAATCAAAGAAAACTAGGTTTTGGGATTTTGATTTGATCTTTCATTTTCTATCTTTTACAAGAGACTTCCCAATTAGTTTTTCTTTGTTGCTTGTTTTCAAAAACACCTAGTTTTCCACACTTGAGCTATCATCTATCCTATCTATTAGGATCATTTGTTTTGTGGAAAAAGAGAAAAAGAAAGAGAGTTTGAGTATGTGGTCTTTGGAACCACTTGTTGTAAACACCCTTATTCTTTGTGTATCCCTCTTAGGTAGAGGTTATCGGGTGATTGGTTTTCTCCCTCAAGTGTGAGGTGGAGGTTTG
Source organism: Agave tequilana (assembly GCA_038442645.1). NCBI lineage: Eukaryota > Viridiplantae > Streptophyta > Magnoliopsida > Asparagales > Asparagaceae > Agave > Agave tequilana. Next base: position 32,788 of record JAVJIF010020614.1, read on the forward strand.
TTGTAACCCTCTTCGGTAGAGGTGTTGTGGTTGTTGTATTGGCTACGGGCCTACCCCTCGGTTGTGAGGTGGTTGTTTGAGAGAGGAGTTTGGTACTCCTAGAGTTGTAACAAATCCTCTTCGGTAGAGGTTCCCTCGGTGGAAGATAGTGGATTGGAAATCCTACACGGTGGAGTAGGCGGGGATGTAGAGCTAGGGGCTCGAACCTCGAAACATATCTTGGCCTTTGCGTTTGATCCATTGTCTCTCAACCCTCTCTCTCTCTTTATTTTGTGCAAAGCATCATTCATATCATCATATCATATTTGCTTGTGTTGAGCATAATTCATATTACCATTTCATTTATATTGCATGTGTATTGCCTTGCATATTTCATATTGTTATATCTTGTATTTGCTTGGCTTGCTTGTGTGTGTGCCTAACTTATACTTAACCAACAAGAGCTTCACATAGCACCTCAACCCATTCAAGGGGAATCAAGAGGAGTTAGTCCAGAGCCCTTCACGGGGAATTCGGCTACACTTGTTGTGTTGTATTAAGTTTGTGCAAGATTTGCATTAGCTTCCGCATTTAGCGCACTTAGTTTTGCATTTAGTTCTAGATTAGCACTTACACCTATTCACCCCCCTCTAGGTGTTTTTCAATTGGTATCAGAGCTAGTGCTCCTGATACTTAGGCTTAACATCCTAGGAGTGAGATTCATTTATTGCTAATCTTGTTTGCATTTGCTTGTTTGCACACATATAGTTTACCATGGCCTTCATGACCCCACCTATGTTTGACCCTTCCAACATTCATGTTTGAAAGATTAGGATGACTGTTTATTTACAAACCCTAGGTCATAAAGTTTACCTTGCCATTACCAAGGAATCCTTCCTTAGTGATAGCAATCATATAGGGGCCAATGCACAAGCCCTTGAGGCCATTAGAAGCACGCTTTCAAAAGATTATCTTATGCTTGTTTCTAATCTTGATTCCGCTTTTGTAGTGTGGAACAAGTTGACGACAACCACCACCTCCAAGCTTCAAGAACAAATTCAACCGAGGAGTCTAGTGGAGATGAATCCGAGCCGCAACAATGCTATACGGTCCAAGAGAATGACTCCCTTGAGGTACACTCGGAGACCCACTTAGATGATAATGAGTATGCTAGTTCTTCATGTGATGATTATGATGCTCATGCCTTAAATGAAGAACTATCGATTGTTTGTGAAAAGTTGATTGAAAAATATAAGATTTTGAAAAAGAAAAGTCTAGGCTTTGAAAAAGATAATAAAGATTTGTTTTCTAGACTTAATATGGTTTTGCAAGAGAAGATGGAGATTTCTAATGAAAGGGATTCATTGAGATCTCAATTAGACCTCGCACTAAAAGAAAATGAATTTTTAAAATCTAAAAATGATTGTCATGTTATTTTAAAGAAAAATGAAAACTTGACTTTAAAAGTTAATTTTGTTTTAAAAGAAAATGATTCTTTAAAAATTAAGATTGCTTCAATTTCTAAAGATTTAGAAATTTGTTTAAAGAAAAATGAAGTTTTGCAAAATAAGATTGATGCACATGTTTGCCATGCTAGGGTAGTATCAAACACTTCACCTATTGCATGCCACACTTTTTCTTTGCTTAACAATGATATTTCCATGATTAAGAAGAGTGTAGATTGTTTGGGCTTCACTTTGAGCCAATGTGTTGTTGGGCATACACGTTTGGAAACTTTGTTTCGAAAGAAACAAGTTCCATCTTTTCATGCACACCCTCCACGGCATACACATGCTTCTCACGGACACACTCCTCACATGTATGCTCATGTGTACACTTATACACATTGTGGACGTAAGGGCCACCTTGCTAAATTTTGCTATGATAGAATACATGTTGATAATTTAGCAAAGAAGTTTGTTTGGGTTAGAGAAGGTACTAACCCCCATGGACCCAAAAGAGTATGGGTACCAAAGACCACCCCTCGTGTTTTTGATGTAGGTGTGGGCTCTCACATGACGTGAGAGTGATGGCACCTTGGAGTGGATGCGTTCTGAACTTCATGAAAATCAATTGGATGCATCACTTTCAAGGGAAGGTTTGGTGGAGAGGACCACCTTTGTTTTGGAGAACTAGAGCGGTGCCCTCATTGGTTTTGGTATCGAATCTCTAACTCCTTATGTTTACATGCTTTCATGTTTATCTTTCATAGCATGATTTGATGTTTAGTGATCATCATGAAAATGCCATGTTAACTAGATTAGTGTTATACTTATTAGTTGGTTGAAACATCCATGTTTTATATGGACTTATATTTTTGTGTTCTCACCTTGGTTAAACTAATTTGTATGACCTAGATCTAATGCACATGCATGTACATATTGATCATATATGATTTGTATTTCATATCTTTGATGTTTATAGCATGTTTCATTATTTGGTGATTATTATGATAATGCCATGCTCATTAGATCCTTGACATGCATGTATAGCATTTTGAGACACACATGCTTATATGAACCCATACTTAGTGGTCTCACGTTTGTTTAAGCTATAATGTACATCATGAATCTCATACATGTGAATTTACATAGTAATCATGTTTTAGTTTTATCATGATGATTTTTGTATTGTGTTTTGATGCTTCATGTTAAGATTACTTGTTTAGATGTTAGTTTTCATTAAGACTAGGACTTATACTTGTACATATAGTGGGCCACAAATAAATCTATATATGTTGGGCTTGATTGCTTATTTGAACCCATTAGATGTGCTAGTATAGTCTAGTTTTGATGATTCATACATTTTAAACTTGTATTCCCATTTTTGGATTTTTTTTGTGAGTTTTCACTTCATGTATATGTTTGTATTGCCAAACTTTAAGATATACATGTATACCCCTTGAGTTATTTGCCTTTCATGCAAATTTATATATGGACTCAATTGTATTTAGGGATATGTATGTATACTTATTGTGTTGACAATTCATACATATACCTTGAAATGAAATTTGTTTTGGTAAAGATTTAGTTTTTCTTGATTTTGTGTTTAATTATTTAACTTCATGTATATGTCTATCTTGTCCAAACTATTAGATATACATGTTTATCCTTTTTGAGCCACGTGCCTTAATGCATATATTTTGTGGACTCGTTGTGTTTTGGATATGTATGTATATTTTAATTTGTACTTGACATACATATGCCATGAAGATTAAATAAGTTTTGATGATTTTCGTGTTTTCAATGTTTAAGGAATAATTGAGCTTAATTGAATATTTTCATGATTATGATATTCACACTTTATTTGTACACTCACATTTATTGCTTGCTCGTGTTTTGTTTTCATGAGTCATATTTATGCCTAATTGAATTAGAGTGTTGATTATCTTGTGGATTTCATGTTTTATGAAAAATTATTTTGTTTTATTCCTTGCTTGAAGGATTTCGTACTAGGTTAAAAGATTTTCCATTTAACTAGTTATGGTATTCTTCATTTTGGTAGAGTTTTTCAAACAAAACTTATTTTCAAATCTATTTTTGAAAACCCCTACCATCCACGGGCGGTTGGATGGGAGTTCATGCACAAGTATGCTTTACTATGAAAATCATTTTAAACTTGATCATGAGATGGGAGGATTAGTGATGTGAGTTATACCATGCTTTTATTGTTATGTCAATTGGTATCATTGAACTCTTTCAATTGGTATCAATTTGATCATTTTGTATACTCATATGTTTATTGTGTATGTATATTTTCAAATGGTATCATCTATTGGTGATTGGTACTCATTCTATTTCATACACATATACTTGTTTTATTTGTGCTTAAGATACAAATTTTTCACACAAATTTTGTTTATGCTAAAGCTTGAGCTTCAACTTCATTTCAATTGATTTAGTTTTCAATTGGTATCTTATTTCAAGCCTACGCATAATTTTTGTTGGTATTTCATAAAGGGGGAGAAAATTCGATTTTCATATTTCAATTGGTATTTAGTTTTCCACTCCCTTACTTTATGATAGAAAATAGTCATTTCAATTGTTTATATGACTTAAAAAATACTATGTTTTGATATCAAGATATCTTGTGTTTTAAATTGGTATCTAAAATTTTTTTTGTTTAAAGGAAAATACAAAAGTTTTTGATTTATATTGACTATATGCAAGGAGAGCTTAACATCTCTTCTACATATAAATTCATGATGAGTGTATCTTGTATTGAAGAGCTTAACATCTCTTCTTTATGTGGTACACGTGTGTAGGGGAGCTTCACATCTCCTCTTATGCATTACATTATGTGTGTTATGTGAATTAGGGCTTAACATTCCTCCTTCATGTAATGCATATGTGTAGGGAAGCTAACTTAGCGTCTTCCTCTTCATGAATGTATATAGCATATAACATTTATTGATCTTTATTTATTTTCAATTGATATCAAGATGCTTCATTGACATTTTTTATTGATATCATGTTGTTTAAAGTCACCCCTTATTGACTTTGTTTTTTTTTTGTTTTTAGACAAAAAGGGGGAGAACATTGTTTTATTGTTTTGATTGACAAAAGGGGGAAAAAGATTTTTACTCCTCATTTATTGTTTTGATTGTTTACCCCTTTGTTGATGAGTGACAAAAAGGGGGAAAATAATTTGAGTTTATATATGCATATTTATGTTTTTGCATATATTAAGTTATATTGGTATCTAGAGCATCTAGTGTTTTTGTTAATGCTTTATTAATTTAATTGGTAACTAGAGCTTCTAGAACATGTGTTTTATGCATATTGATGCATACATGTTTATGTACATTCATTGCATATATTTTATTTATTTGTTTATGCATGAGTTAAGGGGGAGCTTCTTTGAAGCTTAACTTTAATACATGCATATATAACTCCATGAGTTTTATCATCATCAAAAAGGGGGAGACTGTTGGCCTAAAGGCTTTCCACCTTAGTTTTGATGATGATTAACTCATGTAGTTATGTTTACTAATAATCTTGTGTTATTTAAGTTTCAGATCTTTAACCAAGATATTAGTTGGTGATTAGCTTCAACAAGGAGTTTAGAAGCTTTTCATGGTGTTTCCAGGGCCAAAGCTTCATGATCACACATTGCCTTGCCCATGGATGGAGTTTTGGAGCAAGTCAACTTGAAGATGAAGATCATCAAGAAGACTTAGGTATCCATAGTTTAGATAGTGTGTTTTTAGATCCATTTGTAAAGCTTAGTATAGTTGATATGCTCAAGTGCACAACACACACGTTTTATGTTTTGGATTTGGTTTTCATGAATAGTAGATCAAAACAAGTTTACTTTATTTCTATGTATATTAGATATGTTCTAGATATACATACATGCTTTAAACTTGCTAGACAAACTTATTTTGATATCCCTATTCATGTGTTGAAAAATCAAGTTTGATAAAAATACAAGTTTTATTTTTGATAAAATTTGCAAGACTCAAAAATGAATTGATATGATTGATATATGTCTTGAAATTTTTATCACTTGTTTGTGTTTCAATATAAAATGATAAAACAAGTTTTGTGGATTTTTAGAAGTGTTAAAAGATTTTTCAAAATATTTTTAAACTGGTTTTCTGATCCAGTTTCTGTTCCAGGCTTCAATCAGTCGACTAGTCAAACTGACATAGTCGACTAGGCTGAAGTCGGTCGACCGGTACGGTCGACCGACGTGCACAAATCTGTGCACGTTTGGAGTCACTGGGACGGTCACCGTCCGGGTCGACCGGTCTGAGAGCAGTGCTCTCTGTTTGTTTGGGTCGACCGGGCCGGTCGACCGTGGTTGCCCAACGGTCACAATTCTGACCGTTGGCGGTCGACCGGGCCGGTCGACCGTCAGCCTGTCAGGCTGCCACATCAGCCTAACGGCTAGTTTTCTGATGGAGGTATAAATACCCTATTTCTTGGGCTGTTTTGACAAGACTTTTGACAAGAAAATTTTCAGAGTTTGTTTAGTGTTTAAACAAGTTTTCAAAAGAGTTTTTGAGCCAAAAAGATTTCATCTTTCTTGTTTTTGGGTTTTTGCAAAATCAAAGAAAACTAGGTTTTGGGATTTTGATTTGATCTTTCATTTTCTATCTTTTACAAGAGACTTCCCAATTAGTTTTTCTTTGTTGCTTGTTTCAAAAAACACCTAGTTTTCCACACTTGAGCTATCATCTATCCTATCTATTAGGATCATTTGTTTTGTGGAAAAAGAGAAAAAGAAAGAGAGTTTGAGTTTGTGGTCTTTGGAACCACTTGTTGTAAACACCCTTATTCTTTGTGTATCCCTCTTAGGTAGAGGTGATCGGTTGATTGGTTTGCTCCCTCAAGTGTGAGGTGGAGGTTTGTTGTAACCCTCTTCGGTAGAGGTGTTGTGGTTGTTGTATTGGCTACGGGCCTACCCCTCGGTTGTGAGGTGGTTGTTTGAGAGAGGAGTTTGGTACTCCTAGAGTTGTAACAAATCCTCTTCGGTAGAGGTTCCCTTGGTGGGAGATAGTGGATTGGAAATCCTACACGGTGGTGTAGGCGGGGATGTAGAGCTAGGGGCTCGAACCTCGAAACATATCTTGGCCTTTGCGTTCGATCCATTGTCTCTCAACCCTCTCTCTCTCTCTTTATTTTGTGCAAAGCATCATTCATATCATCATATCATATTTGCTTGTGTTGAGCATAATTCATATTACCATTCATTTATATTGCTTGTGTATTGCCTTGCATATTTCATATTGCTATATCTTGTATTTGCTTGGCTTGCTTGTGTGTGTGCCTAACTTATATTTAACCAACAAGAGCTTCACATAGCACCTCAACCCATTCAAGGGGATCAAGAGGAGTTAGTCCAGAGCCCTTCACGGGGAATTCGGCTATACTTGTTGTGTTGTATTAAGTTTGTGCAAGATTTGCATTAGCTTCCGTATTTAGCGCACTTAGTTTTGTATTTAGTTCTAGATTAGCACTTACACCAATTCACCCCCCTCTAGGTGTTTTTTCAATTGGTATCAGAGCTAGTGCTCCTGATACTTAGGCTTAACATCCTAGGAGTGAGATCCATTTATTGCTAATCTTGTTTGCATTTGCTTGTTTGCACACATATAGTTTACCATGGCCTTCATGACCCCACCTATGTTTGACCCTTCCAACATTCATGTTTGGAAGATTAGGATGACCATTTATTTACAAACCCTAGGTCATAAAGTTTACCTTGCCATTACCAAGGAATCCTTCCTTAGTGATAGCAATCATATAGGGGCCAATGCACAAGCCCTTGAGGCCATTAGAAGCACGCTTTCAAAAGATTATCTTATGCTTGTTTCTAATCTTGATTCCGCTTTTGTAGTGTGGAACAAGTTGACGACAACCACCACCTCCAAGCTTCAAGAACAAATTCAACCGGGGGAGTTTAGTGGAGATGAATCTGAGCCGCAACAATGCTATACGGTCCAAGGGAATGACTCCCTTGAGGTACACTCGGAAACCCACTTAGATGATAATGAGTATGCTAGTTATTCATGTGATGATTATGATGCTCATGCCTTAAATGAAGAACTATCGATTGTTTGTGAAAAATTGATTGAAAAATATAAGATTTTGAAAAAGAAAAGTCTAGGCTTTGAAAAAGATAATAAAGATTTGTTTTCTAGACTTAATATGGTTTTGCAAGAGAAGATGGAGATTTCTAATTAAAGGGATTCATTGAGATCTCAATTAGACCTTGCACTAAAAGAAAATGAATTTTTAAAATCTAAAAATGATTGTCATGTTATTTTAAAGAAAAATGAAAACTTGACTTTAAAAGTTAATTTTGTTTTAAAAGAAAATGATTCTTTAAAAATTAAGATTGCTTCAATTTCTAAAGATTTAGAAATTTGTTTAAAGAAAAATGAAGTTTTACAAAATAAGATTGATGCACATGTTTGCCATGCTAGGGTAGTATCACACACTTCACCTATTTCATGCCACACTTCTTCTTTGATTAACAATGATATTTCCATGATTAAGAAGAGTGTAGATTGTTTGGGCTCCACTTTGAGCCAATGTGTTGTTGGGCATACACGTTTGGAAACTTTGTTTCGAAAGAAACAAGTTCCATCTTTTCATGCACACCCTCCACGGCATACACATGCTTCTCACGGACACACTCCTCACATGTATGCTCATGTGTACACTTGTATACATTTTGGACGTAAGGGCCACCTTGCTAAATTTTGCTATGATAGAATACATGTTGATAATTTAGCAAAGAAGTTTGTTTGGGTTAGAGAAGGTACTAACCCCCATGGACCCAAAAGAGTATGGGTACCAAAGACCACCCCTCGTGTTTTTGATGTAGGTGTGGGCTCTCACATGACGTGAGAGTGATGGCACCTTGGAGTGGATGCGTTCCGAGCTTCATGGAAATCAATTGGATGCATCACTTTCAAGGGAAGGTTTGGTGGAGAGGACCACCTTTGTTTTGGAGAACTAGAGCGGTGCTCTCATTGGTTTTGGTATCGAATCTCTAACTCCTTATGTTTACATGCTTTCATGTTTATATTTCATAGCATGATTTGATGTTTAGTGATCATCATGAATATGCCATGTTAATTAGATTAGTGTTATACTTATTAGTTGGTTGAAACATCCATGTTTTATATGGACTTATATTTTTGTGTTCTCACCTTGGTTAAACTAATTTGTTTGACCTAGATCTAATGCACATGCATGTACATATTGATCATATATGATTTGTATTTCATATCTTTGATGTTTATAGCATGTTTAATTATTTGGTGATTATTATGATAATGCCATGCTCATTAGATCCTTGACATGCATGTATAGCATTTTGAGACACACATGCTTATATGAACCCATACTTAGTGGTCTCACGTTTGTTTAAGCTATAATGTACATCATGAATCTCATACATGTGAATTTACATAGTAATAATGTTTTAGTTTTATCATGATGATTTTTGTATTGTGTTTTGATGCTTCATGTTAAAATTACTTGTTTAGATGTTAGTTTTCATTAAGACTAGGACTTATACTTATACATATAGTGGGCCACAAATAAATCTATATATGTTGGGCTTGATTGCTTATTTGAACCCATTAGATGTGCTAGTATAGTCTAGTTTTGATGATTCATACATTTTAAACTTGTATTCCTATTTTTGAATTTGTTTTGTGAGTTTTCACTTCATGTATATGTTTGTATTGCCAAACTTTAAGATATACATGTATACCCCTTGAGTCATTTGCCTTTCATGCAAATTTATATATGGACTCAATTGTGTTTAGGGATCTATATGTATACTTATTGTGTTGACAATTCATACATATACCTTGAAATGAAATTTGTTTTGGTAAAGATTTAGTTTTTCTTGATTTTGTGTTTAATTATTTAACTTCATGTATATGTCTATCTTGTCCAAACTATTAGATATACATGTTTATCCTTTTGAGCCACGTGCCTTAATGCATATATTTTGTGGACTCGTTGTGTTTTGGATATGTATGTATATTTTAATTTGTACTTGACATACATATGCCATGAAGATTAAATAAGTTTTGATAATTTTCGTGTTTTCAATGTTTAAGGAATAATTGAGCTTAATTGAATATTTTCATGATTATGATATTCACACTTTATTTGTACACTCACATTTATTGCTTGCTTATGTTTTGTTTTCATGAGTCATATTTATGCCTAATTGAATTAGAGTGTTGATTATCTTGTGGATTTCATGTTTTATGAAAATTATTTTGTTTTATTCCTTACTTGAAAGATTTCGTACTAGTTTAAAAGATTTTCCATTTAACTAGTTAAGGTATTCTTCATTTTGGTAGAGTTTTTTCAAACAAAACTTATTTTCAAATCCATTTTTGAAAACCCCTACCATTCACGGGCGGTTGGATGGGAGTTCATGCAATAGTATGCTTTACTATGAAAATCATTTTAAACTTGATCATGAGATGGGAGGATTAGTGATGTGAGTTATACCATGCTTTTATTGTTATGTCAATTGGTATCATTGAACTTTTTCCATTGGTATCAATTTGATCATTTTGTATACTCATATGTTTATTATGTATGTATATTTTCAATTGGTATCATCTATTGGTGATTGGTACTCATTCTATTTCATACACATATACTTATTTTATTTGTGCTTAAGATACAAAATTTTCACACAAATTTTGTTTATGCTAAAGCTTGAGCTTCAACTTCATTTCAATTGATTTAGTTTTCAATTGGTATCTTATTTCAAGCCTACGCATAATTTTTGTTGGTATTTCATAAAGGGGGAAAAATTCGATTTTCATATTTCAATTGGTATTTAGTTTTCCACTCCCTTACTTTATGATAGAAAATAGTCATTTCAATTGTTTATATGACTTAAAAAAATACTATGTTTTGATATCAAGATGTCTTGTGTTTTAAATTGGTATCTAAAAATTTTTTTGTTTAAAGGCAAAATACAAAAGTTTTTGATTTATATTGACTATATGCAAGGAGAGCTTAACATCTCATCTACATATAGATTCATGATGAGTGTATCTTGTATTGAAGAGCTTAACATCTCTTCTTTATGTGGCACACGTGTGTAGGGGGAGCTTCACATCTCCTCTTATGCATTACATTATGTGTGTTATGTGAATTAGGGCTTAACATCCCTCCTTCATGTAATGCATATGTAGGGAAGCTAACTTATCGTCTTCCTCTTCATGAATGTATATAGCATATAACATTTATTGATCTTTGTTTATTTTCAATTGATATCAAGATGCTTCATTGACATTTTTTTTATTGATATCATGTTGTTTAAAGTCACCCCTTATTGACTTTGTTTTTTTGTTTTTAGACAAAAAGGGGGAGAACATTGTTTTATTGTTTTGATTGACAAAAGGGGAAAAAGATTTTTACCCCTCATTTATTGTTTTTATTGTTTACCCCTTTGTTGATGAGTGACAAAAAGGGGGAGAATAATTTGAGTTTATATATGCATATTTATGTTTTTGCATATATTAAGTTTTATTGGTATCTAGAGCATCTAGTGTTTTTGTTAATGCTTTATTAATTTAATTGGTAACTAGAGCTTCTAGAACATGTGTTTTATGCATATTGATGCATACATGTTTATGTACATTCATTGCATATATTTTATTTATTTGTTTATGCATGAGTTAAGGGGGAGCTTCTTTGAAGCTTAACTTTAATCCATGCATATATAACTCCATGAGTTTTTGTCATCATCAAAAAGGGGGAGATTGTTGGCCTAAAGGCTTTCCACCCTAGTTTTGATGATGATTAGCTCATGTAGTTATGTTTACTAATAATCTTGTGTTGTTTAAGTTTCAGATCTTTAACCAAGATATTAGTTGGTGATTAGCTTCAACAAGGAGTTTAGAAGCTTTTCATGGTGTTTCCAGGGCCAAAGCTTCATGATCACACATCGCCTAGCCCTTGGATGGAGTTTTGGAGCAAGTCAACTTGAAGATGAAGATCATCAAGAAGACTTAGGTATCCATAGTTTAGATAGTATGTTTTTAGATCCATTTGTAAAGCTTAGTATAGTTGATATGCTCAAGTGCACAACACACACGTTTCATGTTTTGGATTTGGTTTTCATGAATAGTAGATCAAAACAAGTTTACTTTATTTCTATGTATATTAGATATGTTCTAGATATACATACATGCTTTAAACTTGCTAGACAAACTTATTTTGATATCCCTATTCATGTGTTGAAAAATCAAGTTTGATAAAAATACAAGTTTTGTTTTTGATAAAATTTGCAAGACTCAAAAATGAATTGATATGATTGATATATGTCTTGAAATTTTTATCACTTGTTTGTGTTTCAATATAAAATGATAAAACAAGTTTTGTGGATTTTTAGAAGTGTTAAAAGATTTTTCAAAATATTTTTAAACTGGTTTTCTGATCCAGTTTCTGTTCCAGGCTTCAATCAGTCGACTAGTCAAACTGACATAGTCGACTAGGCTGAAGTCGGTCGACCGGTACGGTCGACCGACGTGCACAAATCTGTGCACGTTTGGAGTCACTGGGACGGTCGACCGTCCGGGTCGACCGGTCTGAGAGCAGTGCTCTCTGTTTGTTTGGGTCGACCGGGCCGGTCGACCGTGGTTGCCCAACGGTCACATTTCTGACCGTTGGCGGTCGACCGGGCCGGTCGACCGTCAGCCTGTCAGGCTGCCACATCAGCCTAACGACTAGTTTTCTGATGGAGGTATAAATACCCCATTTCTTGGGCTGTTTTGACAAGACTTTTGACAAGAAAATTTTCAGAGTTTGTTTAGTGTTTAAACAAGTTTTCAAAAGAGTTTTTGAGCCAAAAAGATTTCATCTTTCTTGTTTTTGGGTTTTTGCAAAATCAAAGAAAACTAGGTTTTGGGATTTTGATTTGATCTTTCATTTTCTATCTTTTACAAGAGACTTCCCAATTAGTTTTTCTTTGTTGCTTGTTTCCAAAACACCTAGTTTTCCACACTTGAGCTATCATCTATCCTATCTATTAGGATCATTTGTTTTGTGGAAAAAGAGAAAAAGAAAGAGAGTTTGAGTTTGTGGTCTTTGGAACCACTTGTTGTAAACACCCTTATTCTTTGTGTATCCCTCTTAGGTAGAGGTGATCGGGTGATTGGTTTGCTCCCTCAAGTGTGAGGTGGAGGTTTGTTGTAACCCTCTTCGGTAGAGGTGTTGTGGTTGTTGTATTGGCTACGGGCCTACCCCTCGGTTGTGAGGTGGTTGTTTGAGAGAAGAGTTTGGTACTCCTAGAGTTGTAACAAATCCTCTTCGGTAGAGGTTCCCTCGGTGGGAGATAGTGGATTGGAGATCCTACACGGTGGTGTAGGCGGGGATGTAGAGCTAGGGGCTCGAACCTCGAAATATATCTTGGCCTTTGCGTTTGATCCATTGTCTCTCAACCCTCTCTCTCTCTTTATTTTGTGCAAAGCATCATTCATATCATCATATCATATTTGCTTGTGTTGAGCATAATTCATATTACCATTTCATTTATATTGCTTGTGTATTGCCTTGCATATTTCATATTGCTATATCTTGTATTTGCTTGGCTTGCTTGTGTGTGTGCCTAACTTATACTTAACCAACAAGAGCTTCACATAGCACCTCAACCCATTCAAGGGGAATCAAGAGGAGTTAGTCCAGAGCCTTTCACGGGGAATTCGGCTACACTTGTTGTGTTGTATTAAGTTTGTGCAAGATTTGCATTAGCTTCCGCATTTAGCGCACTTAGTTTTGCATTTAGTTCTAGATTAGCACTTACACCTATTCACCCCCCCTCTAGGTGTTTTTCAATTATTTCATGTACTTTAACACTACATTACATGGATACTCCAGGACACGGGACACAGTTATTGCGCATGCATACCTGTTTTACTGAACACTATTATTGCATATATACTTGCGAACATTTGACACGGATCTTGTATTGCACCCATATTGTTATTATAATCATATCACTGTTACATAGACTCACCTATATGTATGTGATGATTGACTTTGTTTTCTGTTGCTTCATGTTACATGAATTATTGCTACATGGATATTCCTATATTCCCGTTACAGGATTGTCACCCGTTATTGATATTGATATTCATATATGTATATTGTTACTGGACTTGTTAGCTTTTGATACCAGATGTGTGATAGGGGACACCTCTAGAGTCCTACATCTCTTGTTTCTCGTTATCTTGTTTAATGATATCAACATAGCTCATGTCCAGTAATCGTGTTACATGTATAATGCATTGTTATTGTATTTCAAATATACTGTGTAGTTTAAATATGATAAATATAATATGAGAATGGGGGAATGGGGGAGACTTGACGGTTAACCAGATCTTGTCGGGTAGATGTCTAGATCCATTGTTTGTCCCACTGCAGGGGACAGAGTAGTGATGGCTACCGTCTGTTATAGCTCATGAGCTCCCATTTTCCATTATGTTATTAGCTCATTGAGCTCCCATTTTCGTTACTTGTTACAGCCCTAGTGGGCTGGCCCTGGTCTCAGCAGTTAGGGGTCAGTTTAAGGCCGTGATCCCGGATATGCACGAGATACACTTACTCGATAAGAACTCCTTGACCATTGGGTTTCCAATGAACATAATAAATTGGTAATAATATGACTTGCCTGATACATGTATGATACTGTTCTATTGTCCTTGTTATTATTTCTGATATTTTGTTCATTATCATATTTTACTACACTTCTTGATACTTGTTACAATTGATGTAGTAACACACAATTCACGTATACGTATACTCTGCATTGCATATTTCTGCTTTATGTATACTTTGCAGACATCATTACTGTATATGCACAACATAGTAGTATGGTCATGTTGCATACTGCACATCTGCATATTCATTTCCATCACGTCACCACTATACAATAATATTTATTATATAAAACTGAATACTATTGTAGACATGACCCGATGATAACATACTAAGTAGTGATGATATTCAAATATGACATTTATTCAAATATGACATTTTTATATTTCTACTGATTATTAAATTCCTATTATATGGTATCACTGATACATAAACATGTATTATACATTATATACCCCTGTAGGGGTGAATAGATGTACTAGCTAATCTAATAATAATGAAGTGGAATTAAATACTATTTAAGCAAACTAAGGCTATTAAGTTAAACATACAAAGTATAACACAAGAGTGTAGCCGAATTCTTAGTGAATGGCTCTAGACTATCTCCTCAAGATTTCTCTAGATTAAGAGTTGAGGTGTCATTATGGCTCTCTTGGTTGAATACAAGTGTGAGCAAATAATCCCAAGTATATATCAATAGAGCACAAGATATATCAAGCATATAAAGAGATAAGCAATGTAAGCATGCAAGATATATAAACAGAAGTGAGAGAGAGAGAAATCTCAAACATGAGAGAATTGTTTTAAGGTTCGAGCACTCTTGCTCTACGTCCCCGCCTTCAATACTATGAAGGATTTCCACTCAAATCGATCCTACTGGATCACTTGGTGCCGCAACACCTACAACGAGTTCACACTAGAACTCTGGACCCGCAAGTCCCTCACTTGTTCCCGCAAGAACAATACACACAAGCACACTAGCTTGCCGAGGTCGCACCTCTTACAACTCTTCCAACCATACGTCGGAACTGATTGGTCGCTAATGTTGCATATTTAGTATCATATTTCCATGCTTATTATAGAATAAAATCTGCATTGTCCTAATTAAATATTTAATTTATTTGCAGACCCATTCCTTAAGGAGATGAAGAGAAATGAGCCCAAAAGCCCACCAAATTTTGAAATAAATTAGAATTAATTCGAGCTCAATGAATCAGGGCAAAATCAAGAGGTTAAAAACCGGTTGAGAAGAATCCTCTCAGAATCGATCAGTTGAAGCAAAGATCAAGGGCCATTTCTTCAAAATCTCGGAGCTAAACTGCAAATCCAACTCAAGATAAAGACAGAACGAGAACCCGGGGAGACCCACCAACAGGGTGTGGCCACCTGATTGGTCACTAATGTTGCGTAATTAGTATCATATTTTCATACTTATTATGGAATAAAAGCCTGCATTGTCCTAATTAATTGTTTAATTTATTTGCAGGCCCAATCTTTAAGGAGATGAAGAGAAATGAGCCCAAAGCCCACCAAAATTCTGAATTAAATCAGAATTAATTCGCACTCAGTAAATCAGGGCAAAAATCAAGAGGTTGAAAACCGGTTGAGAAGAATCCTCTCAGAATCGATCGGTTAAAGCCAAGAATCCAAGGCCGTTTCGTCAGAATCTGGGACTCAAACTAAAAATCCAACTCCAGATAAAGTCAGAGGGCGAAACCAGGGCAACCCACCAACAGGGTGTGGCCACCTGGCCACACCCTGGCCGCGAAAACGCGGCCCAAGCCGCGTTTTCGTGGTAAGGTTGGGGAGTTAGGGGGAGCGTTTGCTCCCCCGATCTCCCCGGGATCTTGCATATTAGGTTTTTGCCTATAAAAGGCCTGTATTTGCACTGAAAACCAGACGAATGCAGAGTTAGGATTTAGACTAGTTTTTCATTTCTTAGTTTAGGTTTTTGTTTTTCTTGTTCATGTAATTTTAGTTTTTATTTATGTAATTCAGAGGAGATCGACTTTCATCGAAGAACAAGAATGAAGCTTGAGCTAAAAGTGACAATGGTGTAAGGTTTATTTCTTTTCTTTGATCGTTATGAAATCGAATCTATGTTCTTTCTTCGTATGTACTTCTTTTTAGTTTTCTTCTTCTTCTTCTTTTCTACTTCACTTTTCTTTTTGGTACAATTGTCTTCCAAGTGAGTCTAAAGCATCGAAAGAGCCTTGCTTTTGCGAGTGCCACTGATAGCTCATGACGATGGGATTGTGAGTCTCTCTGTATCATTTCATACTTGAGTATCTTGATGATGTAATGTGAAAGAGACCAAAAATCGACGCTTGTGGGCTATGCGCTGATTGCCTCCAATTCAAGGTAACATCGTTGCAAAGACTCAAGGTAAGCTTTTGGTGGAAAGAAGGTGAGTAATTATTTGTATTTCTTTTCTTTTATTTCTATAAATTAAATCACAAACACCATATCTTCCAAATCACTTCTTTCCCACTTCTTTGTAAATAATCATTTATACATAGTCTCTTTCAGATTTTTCTCCACTTTCTATTCTACCACTTTCTTCTTAACTTTAACTATTAACTCTTTTTCATTTTCTTAACTTTAACCAAAGAAGAACTTTCGTTTTGTTTTCATAAAGATTTCAATAAAGAACGTAAACGCTTCTATCGCAAAACCCTCCTTGTGGATCACGACCCGCATAGCCACTTGCTATAGCGGTAAGAATTGAGCACTTGCACCTTTTTATTTAAAGTTCTGAAATACCATATTTTGTGTGCAGGTTTTGCCTCAATCAAATTTGGCGCCGTTCCCGGGGAGGGTAACGTTGTTTTTATTGAAATCTGATTTTTCTTGAAAATTTTTTTGAGAACTAAAACGAACTTTCTTCTCTGTTTCGGTTAAAGGGCAAGCAAGGTAGGAAATTAAAGTTGCAGTAACATATAAGTGGCCTTGGGCCTCTGTTCTAGAAAGCAGAGACCAAGTGCCCTCTACTTTGCCGCGGATCCGCGGCCAACGCCGCGAAAACGCGGCAAAAGGAGTGGACTACTAACTGTCTTTTTGTAGGGCTGCTTGCTTTCAAATTCTAGTTTTCTGAAACTTTACTTTTTCTTATATGCCATCACATAAGCCTGCTAATAATCAACAGTAAAACGTTTGTTGAAAAGCTAAAAAAAATTGATTAGACGTTTGCATTTTTAGGCACGTGTCTTTTCAATTCATTTATTTTTACTGTTGAAGAGTGCTGGAGCAAGGTACGTTCGCATTGCATCTAGAATAGGACTCATCTCTTGGTTGATTTTCATTGCTTTGAGTGAATCTTATTTACATATATTGTACACTTGCACAAATTGATTTTAAGCGCAATACCCAATAACAAGATAAGGTGGGGATTTAATCACCCTTACTTAGCCCAAAAATCAGATTCCAAACACTCACTAACCCAAGCTTAACTTAAAATGAGTAGACGTTGGCCTTAGGGACATCTCGGACTCAATTAGAAGATTATCCTAAGGGGGAAAAGTGTTGGAATTTGACTCCTGCAAAATCAGTGTCTAGGAAAGGGATTAAGGGCCGGAAGCTCGAAGGTTAGTGGTTATTTAATTAAGGAACGTTTTTGACGGAAAACCTCCCACCAACCTTGCCCTGACCTGGCTGATTAGCTTGTGGTCAAAGTCTGCATTAGACCTCCCGTGGACAGTCTAATCAGTTAGGAGTCGTCTAGGTCATAGGTCTACCCTAACTTAGTTAGAATTTTCTCTTTTTATTTGTTTACTTATTTGTTTGTTTTTTCTTTTTTTTTTGCATTCTATTATATGATATGGCTTATAATAATAATTTTTTCAACTTTAATAGTAATCCATATTACACACCGAGTTCATTTTCGGATATTACCAACCCGGCATATCATGACTTTAACCAACCTAGTGTGCCGGATTGGTCTTATCCGAATCAATATAACCCATGCCCCCAATCTAATAACTATAATTTCCATAATAATTTCAACTCTTCACCGAGTCAGTGGGGATTCACCTCCCCCGAGCATAATTTTCAACCAACTTGTCCTCCTTCTCCACCTAGTCCACAATATCCCCAAGAGTCATACTCAGTTCCACCAGTCCAAAATAGGAAACTATCAATTTTGGAAAGGAGTATGCATGAGTCAAAACAACAATCACAAAATCTGATGGACTCACAATTTCACTACCACTTCCAAGACAACACTTCATCTTTTCATCAAAATAATGAATCCATCAACTATGAAAAGATGCTTGAAGCCATGACTCATGCTCAAAATGCTCGAAATCGTGACATAGATATGATGGTCGAATCTCTACGTTCTCACCGTTGTTCTGATGTCACGAACCATTCTGTTAGAGCCAACGAGTCATGTAGTTTTGGAAATTAAGGTTCCATTTCAGAAAAATCATTTGAACTTGCCCAAATTCCAATGATATTGATAGTTTGACAAGTTTTCCCTTGCCTGAAATCGAACTTGAAAATGAAGATGATCATGAATCTCAATTTAGTGATTCAATTTTACTTCCTGATTCAATAATGACTCCGGTGTCTTCACCTGATTTCAATCTTTTTCCTGAGTCAACATTGAATCCTGTGCCAATTCATCATGAAATTGAATCACCCATTCTTGATGATCATATTGAACTTGACCAATTTTACACCTTTGAAAATCCTATTGACAAATTGGCAAGTTCTGAATTTTTTGATATTGAACTCAATGAGATATGTGACCTAGATTTTCAAATCTGTGATCCAGTTCAACTTTCTGAATCAATATTGACTCTTGTTTTGTTACCAAACTTGAGTAATATTTTTGAGTCAGTTTTGATTCCCTCACCTATCATTCCTGAACTTGAATCACCAATATTAAGTCACATTCCATTGTTGGAAAATCAATGTGGACTTGAGTTTCAACTTCTTGACTTGGACCCAATTCCTGAACCTATTTCGACTCCTGAACCTTTACTTGACTTAAGTCACCTTCCTGAGTCGGTGTTAGTTCCCGTACTTCCTGAGTCCAAGTCAAACATTCTATCATTTCACACTCATTTCTGGGACGAGGTGGTTGACAATTTGACTCCGAAATTTGTTATGGAATTTGGAAATTAGATGGGGTTAAATACTTAATAAAGATCCTTCATGGATACACAATTTTAATGGGTTATATTAGTGAAATTTCTGGTAGGTTCCTCCGAATCTCACGAAAAGTTGATTGGGCCGCATTTCGTGGACCAATCAGACCACCACCGGAACCACCACCTTAAGGTAACATTTTCCTCCCCTTTCTTCTTTTTCATGCATCTATGCATTAATTCATACATTGAGGATAATGCATGAGATAGGTGTGGGGGGGGTCTAACATAACTTAGGTTTTCTTTTTATTTAAAAAAAAATTTACATTTTCTTTACTTTTAAAAACTTTTTGAAAATAGAAACAATATTTTGACATATTTTTTGTAAGAAACTAAGTTAATTTTAAGGAATAGGAAATCCAAATTAGGATTTCTTATACTTGGTCAAAATAAGATTATTTGTTTGATATTTAGAGTTAGGAAGATAATTTGTCAAAGTAATTTAGTCTTGATCTTTACCTTAATGAAATATGCACACTTCATACACTTACACACTTAGGGTTCAAAAACAAAGATTCGTATGCCTTATATATAAAAATAAACAAAAAGAAAAAAAACAAAGAAAAAAATATGAACGAGTCTAATTATTGATTAGCTAGGTGCTTTGGCCTAAGCAAGCCTTAGTATTTATGCAAAAGATAATTGGATAAGTTTAAAAAAAAAATGTGTATCCTCTGATTAAGCTGGGTATTTATGCCTCATGAAGCATAAGTATTCACGCCTAAAAGGGTACATCGTATAAATAAAAACCTTGGTTTCGTGGCCTTATCTGCTCGAGTGTTTAAGTCCTTAGGGGTGTTTTCTCACCTGATGCCCTAAAACTGTCCGGTTTGAGTGTCACCGACTGAATGCTTGTTACATGGGCAGATTAGAAAGCCTAATGAAATTGAGGAATAAATATCACAAAAAATAAATAAATATAAGGCATAGGAGTTAATGTTGAAAACCCTTAGTAAACTTCACAATCACGATGGTGCATACGACTCAGGGTAAAGTAATAGATTAGATGAGAAGTACAATTTAACTCCTTACCTTGATTGATAACAAATTTTTGAATAGAGACTAAGTTTAGGAATGAAAAATTCAGTTTTCCTATAACTTATAGATTGCTTAAATCTTACAATTATATTTCAAATATTTTTCTCTTTCAAAATTCTTTTCGAAAATACTAACTCTTTATTTCTCTTTCTTTATGGATTTTGTGGGTGCAATCCGCTGAAACCCTCACGAGACAAAACTCGTCCTCTAGGGAAAACCTAGAGGTTTAACAGCTTGTTGCACATGCTCAGTGCAATCGCGCGACCTGCGAAAGTGGTCTAATAATCCGTAGTATAGTTTAGTTGTTTTGCTCGAGGACGAGCAAAAGATAGGTATGGGGGTGTGATTGGTCACTAATGTTGCATATTTAGTATCATATTTCCATACTTATTATAGAATAAAAGCATACATTGTCCTAATTAATTGTTTAATTTATTTGCAGGCCCAATCTTTAAGGAGATGAAGAGAAATGAGCCTAAAGCCCACCAAAATTCTGAATTAAATCAGAATTAATTTGCACTCAGTAAATCAGGGCAAAAATCAAGAGGTTGAAAACCGGTTGAGAAGAATCCTCTCAGAATCAATCGGTTAAAGCCAAGAATCCAAGGCCATTTCGTCAGAATCCGGGACTCAAACTGAAAATCCAACTCCAGATAAAGTCAGAGGGCGAAACCAGGGCAAACCACCAACAGGGTGTGGCCACCTGGCCACACCCTGGCCGCGGAAACGTGGCCCAAGCCGCATTTCCACGGCAAGGTTGGGGAGTTAGGGGGAGCGTTTGCTCCCCCGATCTCCCCGGGATCTTGCATATTAGGTTTTTGCCTATAAAAGGCCTGTATTTGCACTGAAAATCAGACGAATGTAGAGTTAGGATTTAGACTAGTTTTTCATTTCTTAGTTTAGGTTTTTGTTTTTCTTGTTCATGTAATTTTAGTTTTTATTTATGTAATTCAGAGGAGATCGACTTTCATCGAAGAACAAGAATGAAGCTTGAGCTAAAAGTGACAATGGTGTAAGGTTTATTTCTTTTCTTTGATTGTTATGAAATCGAATCGATGTTCTTTCTTCGTATGTACTTCTTTTTAGTTTTCTTCTTCTTCTTCTTTTCTACTTCACTTTTCTTTTTGGTACAACTGTCTTCCAAGTGAGTCTAAAGCATCGAAAGAGCCTTGCTTTTGCGAGTGCCACCGATAGCTCATGACGATGGGATTGTGAGTCTCTCTGTATCATTTCATGCTTGAGTATCTTGATGATGTAATGTGGAAGAGACCAAAATCGACTCTTATGGGCTATGCGCTGATTGCCTCCAATTCAAGAGACCAAAAATCGACTCTTATGGGCTATGCGCTGATTGCCTCCAATTCAAGGTAACATCGTTGCAAAGACTCAAGGTAAGCTTTTGGTGGAAAGAAGGTGAGTAATTATTTGTATTTCTTTTCTTTTATTTCTGTAAATTAAATCACAAACACCATATCTTCCAAATCACTTCTTTCCCACTTTTTTGTAAATAATCATTTATACATAGTCTCTTTCGGATTTTTCTCCACTTTCTATTCAACCACTTTCTTCTTAACTTTAACTATTGGCTCTTTTTCATTTTCTTAACTTTAACCAAAGAAGAACTTTCGTTTTGTTTTCATAAAGATTTCAATAAAGAACGTAAACGCTTCTATCGCAAAATCCTCCTTGTGGATCACGACCCGCATAGCCACTTGCTATAGCGGTAAGAATTGAGCACTTGCACCTTTTTATTTAAAGTTCTGAAATCCCGTATTTTGTGTGCAGGTTTTGCCTCAATCACCACCTGGCCACACCCTGGCCGCGAAAACGCAAAGCCGCGTTTCCACGGCTGGTTGTGGAGTTAGGGGGAGCGTTTGCTCCCCCGATCTCCCCGGGATCCTGTAGCTTGGGTTTTTTGCCTATAAAAAGCCAGTATTTGCACTGAAAATGGGACGACCATGCAGAGATAATATTTAGCCTAGTTTTCATGCTTTGTAGTTTAGGTTTTTCTTTTCTTTTTATGTAATTTGTATGTAAGCTTAGGTTAGATGAAGATTCATGTAAGTAAGAGAGAGAAGCTTATGTTGAGAGCGACACTGATGTACCCTCCTCCTTTCTTCCATTGTTTCTGCAAGCAATAAAGGTAAAAATTTGTTTATGTTCGTATTTTCTTTTGTTTTCTTCTTCCTCTTTCTACTTTACCTCTTTTGTTTTTGATGAGCTTGCAAGTGAATTCAGAAGTATAAGTATACAAAAGCCTTTGTGAGTGCCAACGATACTTCATGAAGACGTTCTCCTCCTCAAGATCCGTATCACTTTATTCTTGCAAGGCTTGATGATATAATGCGAACAGGGACTGAGCTCGATCTTATGACCTATGCATTGAACGCCTCCAAAGTAAGGTAGAACATGCAAGGGTTCCAGGTAAGTCATCAACCAAACTAGGTGAGTACTTCTTTCATCTTCTTTCTTTTATTTTATTTCTATAAATTAAATCACCAACACCTCATCTTCCAACTCTTTATTTCCCAACTCATTTGTACATAGTCGCTTTCATCGTTTTCTAATTCTCTCCACTTTCTCATTCTACCGTTTTCTTCTTAACTTTAACCTATAACTCTTTTTTCATTTCATAACTTTAAAACAAAGAAGAACTTTCGTTTTTCTTCATAAAGATTTCAATAAAAAAACTTGAACGCTTCCATCGCAAACCCTTCTTGTGGATCACGACCCGCTTAGCCACTTGCTATCGCGGTAAGAATTGAGCACTTGCACATCTTTATTCTTAGATCTATAGTTTTGTATTTTGTGTGCAGGTTTAAGCTTCAATCAAATTTTGGCGCCGTTGCCGGGGAGGGTAACGATTTTTATTGAAATCTGATTTTTATTGAAAATTTTTTAGAACTAAACGAATTTTCTTCTCTGTTGCAGGTTATAGGGCAAGCAAAGAAGGAAATAAGATTGCAGTAACATATAAGTGGTCTGGGCCTCTGCTCTAGAAAGTAGAGACCAAGTGCCCTCTGATTTGCCGCGTTTTCGCGGCCAAGGCCGCGGATCCGCGGCAAAAAGCAGTTGACTACTAAACAGGTTTTGTACAGGGTTGATTTCTTTACAAAAACATAACTGCTGCAAATCTTAATTCTTATATGCCATCACATAAGCCTGCTAATAAACTAATAGTAAAATACTTGTTGAAAAAGATAAAAAATTGATTAGACATTTGCATTTTAGGCACGTGTCTTTTCAATTCATTTATTTTTACTATTGAAGAGTGCTGGAGTAAGGTATGTTCGCATTGCATCTAAAATAGGACTCATCTCTTGGTTGATTTTTAACGCTTTGAGTGAATCTTATTTTGCATATCTTGTATATTTGCACAAACTAATCTTAAGGGCACAACCCCATAACAAGATAAGGTGGGTATTTAATCACCCTTCCTTGGCCCAAAAATCAGATACCAAGCACCCACTAACCCAAGCCTAACTAAAAATGAGTAGACGTTGTCCCTAGGGACATCTCAGACTCAATTAGGAGATTATCTTAAGGTGGAAAGATGTTGGAATTTGACTCCTGCCAAATCAGTGTCTAGGAAAGGGATTAAGGGCCGAAAGCCTGAAGGTTGGTGGTTATTTAATTAAGGAACGTCTTTGACGGAAAACCTCCCACCAACCTTGCCCTGACCTGGCTGATTAGCTTGTGGTCAAAGTCTGCATTAGACCTCCCGTGGACAGTCTAATCAGTTAGGAGCCGTCTAGGTCATATGTCTACCTTAACTTAGTTAGAATTTTTTCCTTTTATTTGTTTGCTTATTTGTTTGTTTTTTCTTTCTTTTTGTTTGTATTCTATTGTGTGATATGGCTTATAATAATAATTTTTCCAACTTCAATAATAATCCATATTACACACTGACTTCATTTTCGGATATTACCAGCCTGGCATATCATAACTTTAACCAACCTAGTGTGCCGGATTGGTCTTATCCGAATCAATATAACCTATGCCCCCAATCTAATAACTATAATTTCTAGAATGATTTCAACTCTTCACAGAGTCAGTGGGGATTCACCTCCCCGAGTCCAATTTTCAACCTACTTGTCCTCCTTCTCCACCTAGTCCACAATATTTTCAAGATTCATACTCAGTTCCACCAGTCCAAAATAGAAAACTATCAATTTTGGAAATGAGTATGCGTGAGTCCAAACAAAAATCACAAAATCTGATGGACTCACAATTTCACCACCAATTTCAAGACAATACTTCATCTTTTCATCAAAATAATGAACCTATCAACTATATAAAGATGCTTGAAGCCATAACTCAGGCTCAAAACGCTCGTAATCGTGACATAGATATGATGGTCCAATCTCTACGTTCTCACCGTTTGACCAGTTCTGATGTCACTAACCATTCTGTTAGAGCTGAAGAGTCAGGTTGTTTTGGAAATCAAGGTTCCATTTCAGAACAATCATTTGAACTTGCCCAAACTCCAAGTTTTGAAAAGAATATTGACAGTTTGGCAAGTTATCCTTTTCTTGAATACGAACTTGAAAATGAATATGATCATGAAGCTCAACTTAGTGATTCAATTTTACTTTCTGATTCAATAATGACTCCGGTGTTTTCACCTGATTTCAATCTTTTCCCGAGTCAACATTGGATTCTTTGCCAATTCATCATGAAATTGAATCATCTATTTTTGATGATCATATTGAACTTGACCAATTTTACACTTTTTAAATCCTATTGACAAATTGGCAAGTTCTCATTTTTTTGATATTGAACTCAATGAGAAATATGACCTAGATTCTCAAATCTGTGATCCAGTTCAAATTCCCGAATCAATACTGACTCCTGTTTTGTTACCGGACTTGAGTAATATTTTAGAGTCAGTTTTGATTCCCACACATATCATTCTTGAACTTGAATCACCAATATTAAGTCACATTCCATTATTGGAAAATAACTGTGGACTTGAGTTTCAACTTCTTGACTTGGACCCAATTCTTGAACCTATTTCGACTCTTGAACCTTTACTTGACTTAAGTCACCTTCCTGAGTCGGTATTAGTTCATGTACTTCCTGAGTCCAAGTCAATCATTCTATCTTTTCACACTCTATTCTGGGATGAGGTGGTTGACAAATTTGACTCCGAAATCTATTATGGAATTTGAAAATTAAATGGGGTCAAGTACTTAATAAAAATCCTTTATGGATTCATTATTTTAATGGGTTATATTAGGGATATTTCTGGTGGGTTTCTCCGAACCCCACGAAAAGTTGATTGGGTCGCATTTCATGGACCAATCAGACCACCACCGGAACCACCACCTTAAGGTAACATTTTCCTTCCCTTTCTTCTTTTTCATGCATCTATGCATTAATTCATACATTGAGGATAATGCATGAGATGGGTGTGGGGGAGGGTCTAACATAACTTAGTTTTTTTTCTTTTTATTTAAAAAAAAGAAAATAAAAATTAACATTTTCTTTGCTTTTAAAAAACTTTTTGAAAATGGAAACAATATTTTGACATATTTTTTGTAAGAAACTAAGTTAATTTTAAGGAATAGGAAAATCCAAATTAGGATTTCTTATACTTGGTCAAATAAGATTATTTGTTTGATTTTTAGTGTTAGGGAGATAATTTGTCAAAGTAATTTAGTCTTGATCTTTACCTTAATGAAATATGCACACTTCATACACTTAGGGTTCAAAAACAAACATTCTTATGCCTTATAAAAAAAAAAGAAAAAAATATATATATCTATGAAAAATGAACAAATCTAATTATTGATTAGCTAGGTGCTTTGGTCTAAGTAAGCCTTGATATTTATGCGAAAGATGATTAGATAAGTTTGAGAAAAAAATAAAATCCTCTGATTAAGCTGGGTATTTGTGCCTAATAAAGCATAAGTATTCACGCCTAAAAGTAGTTCATATAATAAAATCCTTAGTTTTGTGGCCTTTTTTGCTCGAGTCCTTAAGTCCTTGGGGTGTTTTCTCACCCGGTGCCCTAAGACCGTTTGGTTTGGGAGTTATCGATTAAAGGCTCGTTACATAGGCAGATTAGAAAGCCTAATAGAACTAAGGAATAATACCACCAATATATATATATATAATATATATATATATATATATATATATATATATATATATATATATATATATATAATATATATATATATAAGGCATAAGAGCTAGAG
The DNA here is from genome assembly GCA_038442645.1 of Agave tequilana. Classification (NCBI taxonomy): domain Eukaryota; kingdom Viridiplantae; phylum Streptophyta; class Magnoliopsida; order Asparagales; family Asparagaceae; genus Agave; species Agave tequilana. Next base: position 59,314 of record JAVJIF010020614.1, read on the forward strand.
TTAATGAAACCTTCGTCAAAATTTTCACAATCACAAGGTGCATATGACTTTGGGTAAAGTAATAGACTAGATGAGAAGTACAATTTGACTCCTTACTTTGATTGATAACAAATTTTTGAATAGAGACTAAGTTTAGGAATGAAAAATTCAGTTTTCCTATAACTTATATATTGCTTAAATCTTACAATTATATTTCAAATATTTTTCTCTTTCAAAATGCTTTTCGAAAATACTAACTCTTTGTTTCTCTTTCTTTATGGATTTTGTGTGTGCAATCCGCTGAAAACCCTTACGAGACAAAACTCGTCCTCTAGGGGAAACCTAGAGGTTTAACGGCTTGTTGCACATGCTCAGTGCAATCGCGTGACCTGCGAAAGTTGTCTAATAATCCTTAGTATAGTTTAGTTGTTTTGCTCGGGATGAGCAAAAGATAGGTATGGTTTTTGTGATTGGTCGCTAATGTTGCATATTTAGTATCATTTTTCCATGCTTATTATAGAATAAAATCTGCATTATCCTAATTAAATGTTTAATTTATTTGCAGGCCCATTTCTTAAGGAGATGAAGAGAAATGAGCCCAAAAGCCCACCAAATTCTGAATTAAATCAGAATTAATTCAAGCTCAGTGAATCAGGGCAAAATCAAGAGGTTGAAAACCGGTTGAGAAGAATCCTCTCAGAATCGATCGGTTGAAGCAAAGCTCAACGGCCATTTCTTCAAAATCTCGGAGCTAAACTGCAAATCCAACCCAAGATAAAGATAGAACGAGAACCCGGGGAGACCCACCAACAGGGTGTGGCCACCTGGCCACACCCTGGCCGCAAAAACGCGGCCAAAGCCGCGTTTTCCGCGGCTTGGTTGTGGAGTTAGGGGAGCGTTTGCTCCCCCGATCTCCCCAGGATCCTGTAGGTTGGGTTTGTGCCTATAAAAAGCCAGTATTTGCACTGAAAATGGGACGACCATGCAGAGATAGGATTTAGCCTAGCTTTCATTCTTTGTAGTTTAGGTTTTTCTTTTCTTTTTATGTAATTTGTATGTAAGCTTAGGTTAGATGAAGATTCATGTAAGTAAGAGAGAAAGGCTTATGTTGAGAGTGACACTGATGTACCCTCCTCCTTTCTTCTATTGTTTCTGCAAGCAATAAAGGTAAACATTTGTTTATGTTCGTATTTTCTTTTATTTTCTTCTTCCTCTTTCTACTTTACCTCTTTTGTTTTTGATGAGCTTGCAAGTGAATCCAGAAGTATAAGTATACAAAAGCCTTTGTGAGTGCCAACGATACTTCATGAAGACGTTCTCCTCCTCAAGATCCGTATCACTTCATTCTTGCAAGGCTTGATGATATAATGTGAACAGGGACTAAGCTCAATCTTATAACCTTTGCGTTGAACGCCTCCAAAGCAAGGTAGAACATGTAAGGGTTCCAGGTAAGTCATCAACCAAACTAGGTGAGTACTTCTTTCATCTTCTTTCTTTTCTTTTATTTCTGTAAATTAAATCACCAACACCTCATCTTCCAACTCTTTCTTTCCCAACTCATTTGTACATAGTCGCTTTCATCGTTTTCTGATTCTCTCCACTTTCTCATTCTACCATTTTCTTCTTAACTTTAACCTATAACTCTTTTTTCATTTTCATAACTTTAAAACAAAGAAGAACTTTCATTTTTCTTCATAAAGATTTCAATAAAAAAACCTTGAACGCTTCCATCGTAAACCCTCCTTGTGGATCACGACCCGCTTAGCCACTTGCTATCGCGGTAAGAATTGAGCACTTGCACATCTTTATTCTTAGATCTAAAGTTTTGTATTTTGTGTGCAGGTTTAAGCTTCAATCAGGAACACTTGGTGATCACTTCACTTAATCACCACAAAACTTCTTCACCGAGACCACAACCTCTACAACATTTCATAGTACAAGGATGTAAACTTGTGATCACTTCTCTTGATCACAAAAATAGCTCTCACAACAAAGCTCCTAGAGGATAGATTTAGCAATGGAAATCTTAAGTATTTGTATGAAAAACTAGGATAGAGATGTGGTGAAAAACTTAAGAAATCACTTTTGAAAACACTCTTGAAAAACTCTCCTTTTGATATGGAAGTATTAGCCCTAAAACAAGTGGAGAAAACCTCTAAAATAGATGCGAAAAACTAGCTTTAAACCCACTCAAAATCTTATATAAAACAGCCTAAAACATTCCCAATTTATAGACTCCCAAAAACTAGCCGTCGGGGTCAAAGTTAGCAGAAAACTCTATTGTCGGTTGACTGGCCGATCGACCAGCCACCGGTCATATTTTTGATCATTACAGCCTGCCGGTCGACCGTGCCTGGGCTTTGACCCACTGGTCGACCGCCCGTCGACCAAGGCCAGATCCAGAGAACACAATCTCTGGACGGTCGACCGGCCGGTCGATCGGGACCTTAGCGGTCGACCGCCCAGTCAACCGGCCCTCAAGCCAAAACTACTGTGCACGTTCTGTGCACATCGATCGACCACCCGGTCGACTGACTTCTGGATCGGTCGACCGCCAGAAGGCCTGCTCTGACATTTTGGCTATTAAACTTGGTTTAATAAAATCTTATAAATTTCCATAAAACCACATAAAATCAACAAGAATAAGTTTATTGAAATATTTTGAAGTACAAATTGTTTTCCATCAAAAAAACTGATTCGGGGAAAATTTACAAAAAGAAATCGAGGAGCGAAATTACAAGTACTTCTTTAAAAAAGAAAATTACAAGTAGATCTCCTCTTAGATTTCTGAGAAAATGTGCCGGTAGGAATCTGATCAGCATGCGATAATTTTATCCCTTTGATGATGCAATCGATCAAGTGATCAAGACTGCCTCCTAATAAGACTCCCTTCTCGCTTGGTTCAGGAAATCGGAGAACAGAAGATCAGTAGAGCCCTTTTGCTAGGAATTCTATTCTTTTCAAGCCAATCTCCTCTCTATCTGTCTGCTGCCTCTGTGTGTGTCTTATTGATTGCTTCCAGGGACTTATTTATAACCAAAGGTTGGGAGTAACCGCCTCCTTGAATTTAGCAAGGTTGAATCAGCCATTAGCTTCACGCGAGGATCGCAAATGGCCTTACCGCGAAGTTCTTTGCGAGCTCTAGCGAAGCTAGAGGGTTCATGCGAACGTCCTCATGCCGTTATGGCTTAGTTGTCTCCACTTAATGTGGTACGAAGTGGGCGAGTGTAACCGCCCACTTAAAGTGGCATTAATCCCACTAAATTAGTGGGGTTCACCCATTAATTCCTCGTAGGATTTTAAAACGGTCAATTTGATGACCTGGCAAAGCCCACTGCAGAGCTAGATCATGCGGAGCTAGCTCATAGCTTCAGGCGAAGTTACTTTTAGAGCCTCGTGTGAAGCTAAGACTCAGCTCATAATGGAGCTATGACTTAGCTAGGGATAGAGCCTCTAGCGCGAAGCTCTTTGATCAGCCTCCGACAGGGCTAAATGGGAAGCTTCATGCGAAGCTGATAGTTTTGCTTCAAAGCGAGGCTACCAGGCTTAGGCGAAGCTTTTAGTTTCATGCGGAGCTACAAATCTTACCTTGGGTTATGCCTAGACTAAATATTGAGCTAGCTTAGCGTCTTAGGCCTGCTTGGGTCTCTCCAAAGGCAACTTTGGCTTATTATTTACTTTACTGGATTAGTTATGTCCATGTTGCTGCCTCATCTCTGGTCATCAGCTTGTCTTTGACTTATCTTTTGTAGATATCGATAAGTTAGACGTCATTCAGACCGGTTGAAGATGAATGCGGGAGTCCTGTCTTTTTTGAGTGTCAACATAAATATGTTTGATCAAAAGGCGTATTGCCTGTCGGGGTCTAAACTATGGTTCGGTAGGCCCAAAGACATTCACTGAGCTTCTCATTCCCATTTCGTTTATTTGATGAAACAAATTTTTTGAGCAGCTTGATAATTATCTTGTTGAATGCTTCCGCCAAACCATTAGCAGTAGGGTTATAAGCAGTTGATACCGCATTCTGAATCTGGTATTTATCATAGAACCTACCTGGCTTACAATTGGGGACCATTATCATGGATAATCCGCCTAGGAACACCAAATCGATGGATGGCATGGTGTTTGATAAAATTAACTATGTTGGAAGTTTTAACTTCAACAAGTGGTATAGCCTCTGCCCACTTTGAAAAGTAATCGGTTATTGCTAAGATAAATCGATGACCTTTTATTGATGAGGGGCTGATAGGCCCTATGAAATCGATTCCCTATGCTTCGAATGGCCACGAAGCAGCAGTCGGATGAAGTAGCTCTGGAGGTTGATGTATAAAGTCCGCATGGATTTGGCAGGCTTTACACCTTTGTGCATATTTGATGGCATCGGCTATCATGGTTGGCCAATAATATCCAAGCCTGTGCAATCGATCTTTGAGTTTCGGACCTGGTTGATGAGCTTCGCTTATATCGTCGTGCCCCTCTTTAAGCACTTATTGTGCCGCTGAATTAGAAAGGCAACGGAGGAGGATACCGTCATATGAGCGACGGTAGAGTATTTTTACTATTAGATCATAGTAGAAATGGAGAGACCTTCGTCTGATAGAAGCTATTTCTTTAGGGTCATCCGACAATATATCATGCAAAGCATAGTCAATGAGGGAAAATCGCCAATCTCTTGGTTCAAACCCCGTCAAGGTGATATGAACCTCCTTGGTTTTCAATACATGTTTAGGACAATTAAGGTGTCGAGTAGCCACTGTAAGATGATATGTTGTGTCAACCGGTAAGGCTAATATTGCTGCTAGTGCAGCCAGAGCGTTAGCCTTAGTATTTTTGGATCGGGACATATGGCCAATATAAAAGCCATGAAATAAATTAGCCATTTTGACGACTGCATGATAATAAGGTACCAAATCTCCATGGCGAACCTCATATTCTCCTTTAACCTGATAAATAATCAGTTTTGAATCACCATAAGCTTCGAGGTAGCGTACCCCCATTTCATGAGCGAGCTGAAGGCCAATAAGTAGAGCGTTCTATTCTGCCATATTGTTGGAACATGGTTCTGTTAATGAAAATGCCCTAGGAAGGATATGGTTTTATGGTGAGATAAATACAACCACCATACCAGCAATGATCTTGTCTTTAGTGCCTATTCTTGATGCTCCATCAAAGAAAATCTGCCATACCTCATCCTCTGAAGTTATATTAGATTCAAAAACCTCATCTGTAATATCTTCATGAAGTTTTGAGCTTTTCGAAATCGGATGAGCAGCCAGGAAGTCTGCAAGCTCCTGATCTTTAATTGCCTTCTGAGGGACAAAAACATGTTGTATTGAGACAGAAGGAGGGCCCACTTAGCTAATCTTAAATTTAGTGATCCTGGTTTCATCATGAGGAGACGCAAAGGATTCACTCTGAAAATGACATGTATGGTTTGGCCAACCAAGTGTAAGTTCACCTAGAGGGGGGGTGAATAGGTGATGGCTAATCTAATGGTCACTTAATGCCAAATAATGCGGAAGCTAAAACAATTATGACCTAATAAAATATTTTACACTAAACACTATGTATAACACAAGAGTGTTGCCGAATTCCCCGTGAAGGGCTCTGGACAAACTCCTCTAGATTCCCCTTGAATGGGTTGAGGTGCCGCGTTGGCTCTCTTGGTTGAATACAAGTGTTAGTAACAATCCCACGCAAGTATATAACAATATGAGCACAATATATCAAGCATGTAAATGTAAAGACAATAATTGAATGCAAGATATAAAGGGGATAGAGAGAGAGAGAGAGAGAGAGAGAGAGAGAGAGAGAGATAGGGTGAGCAATCGCAAACACAAAGGGTTTGTTTCGAGGTTCGGGCACACTTGCTCTACATCCCTGCCTTCGACACACGAAGGATTTTCACTATGCAAGATCCCAATGGATCTCTCCTCGGTGCCGCAACACCTACAAGCCCTCGGACTCTCTAGTCCCTTACACACCGCAAGCCTACCGGCTCGCCGAGGCCGCACCTCAATCAACAAGAGTTCGCACCGAACCCTAAACAACCACGAGCACACTTGCCCGTCTCCTCAAAGAACAAATGAAGTCTTTGGTGATCACAACACTTTGATCACCTAAAAACAATCTCACTATAACACACCTATAGGATGAATAATCAATGGATAGCTCAAGTGTGGTGTGAGAAAACAAGGATGAGAGTGGTGGAGGAAAACTCAAAGTATCACTTTAACACTCTTGATAAAATCTTCCCTTTAGATAGGAAATATTTGCACTCAAATTTGTGGAGAAAACCCATTTAAAAGAATGGGAAAAACTGGCTCAAAGCTCTCCTAAAATCTTGGCTCAAAACAATGACCAAACCCCCAATTTATAGGCTAGAAAAATATAGCCGTTGGGGTCTGTCAGGCCTGCCGTCGACCCGTGCGGTCGACCGCCAACGGTCAGAAATCCGATCGTTGGAGCCACGGTCGACCGCCTGGGTCGACCGACCACTGGAGCTGAGAGTCTAACTCTCTGTCGGTCGACCCGTACTGTCGGCCGAACTTTCCAGAGAGCTCTGCTCTCTGGAGCGGTCGACCCGTACGGTCGGCCGTCCTCCAGTGCACAAAGGCGTGCACATCTGTGCACGTCGGTCGACCGGTCCGGTCGGCCGACTCCAGGATTAGTCGACTTATAAAGGCTATTAGTCGACTTATCCGAAGCCTGAAACAGTTTTCTGGGATTAAAAAAGTTAGTCTTTTTGGCTCAAATAAAATCCCATAAAATACTTAAAAATCTACAAAGATAGTTTTACCAATATACTTTGATATACAAACATGCTTGCACAAAATCAAGGCATGTTATAAAAGATTGGACTATTTTGTAAGTTGGAAATATTTGGCTCAAGATAAAAACTGTATTTCCAAAAATAATATTTTTTCAAAACATGTTTTTCCAAATCTTCATCAAATACAAAAACAAGATATACTTTTAAAGCATAGTGTGTATGGATATGATCCACTATACAATCAAGATGAAATATCTATGTTTTTGGCATTAAGCTCTAAATATGGTTTTGGATAAAAGATATGCATATAAGAAATTCCAAAAACCAAAAAGTATTTTGTCACAAAAAATCTTTTCTAAATCTTTTATGAAAACAATTCATTCAAGAGTGTGTGTGTGATATATACTTGAGCAATCCACCACTATTCTATCTTTTACATTTTTAACTAAAACAAAACAAAATCTTATACCTAGACACAAGTCTTCATCTTCTTGAAGTCTTCACTTGAAGGCTTCTCATCTTCTTGACTTGATCCAAGGTTGATCCAAAAGCTCCTTGGATCACACCGTGCTAGCTCCAAATCTTGACATTTTATCCTTTGTTGAGCTATGCACCTACTAAGATCTTGATAATGAATCTGTCACTAATTAAACACAAGATCATTAGTAAACATAACTTCATGAGTTGATCATCATCAAAACTAGGGTGATAGGCCTTTGGGCCAACAATCTCCCCCTTTTTGATGATGACAAAACTCATGGAGTTATATATGCATGGATTAAAGTAAAGCTTCAAAGAAGCTCCCCCTTAACTCATGCATCACAAGAAATAATAGATATGGCAATGAGGCACATAAATATGTATGCAATGTATGGAGATAAAACATGCAACAAGCATAAATCAAAATCTTTTTCTCCTATTTGCAATACAAAAATATATACGTATAACTAACAAGGAAGATAAATACCAAATACTTCTCCCCCTTAAGCAATGAAAACATGCATATAAACCCAAATACTTCTCCCCCTTTTTGTCACTCATCAACAAAGGGTTCAAAGTAAAATCAAATCAAACAAAATTTTCTCCTTTTTGTCAAAAACAAAGAGATCAAGAAGGGGTAATACAAATCAATCAATAAGATTTATATGCGATATACATTCATGAAGAGGAAGACGCTAAGTTAGCTTTCCTACACATATACATTACATGAAGAAGGGATGACAAGCCCTAACTCACATAACACATATTATGTAATACATAAGAGGAGATGTGAAGCTCCCCCTACACACGTATATCATATAAAGAAGAGTTGTCAAGCTCCTCAATTTATAATATACTCAACATGAATCCATATGTAAGAGAGATGTTAAGCTCTCATTGCATATAGGCAATACAAATCAAAAATTTTGAATATTTCTTTAAAATTTTGAACTTTCTTAATTAAAACACATTTTGAGATATCAAATCAACATATTTTTTTATTTTGATATCAATTTTGAAAACATATTGCATAAGCTTTAAAAATTACCAATTGAAATTGAATTTAGCTTAGCATATACATTGTGCTTTAAATATGTAAAACAATTTTAACTAAGCACAAATAACACATATATGTATGAAAAGAGAATACCAATAGAAATTGATATAACTTGAATTTGAAAGCATACATACATATAATCAAAATATGAGTATATAAGAAATCATATTGATACCAATTGAAAATATCCAATGATACCAATTGAAGAGTAAGCTTATCATATACTCTACCATATGAAGAATTTGCACTAGTTAATATGAAAATGTTTTAAAAACTAGTACGGAATCCTTCAAGCAAGGAATAAAGCAAAAGAAATGTCAATTAATCTCAATATTCCTTTAAATCATGAAAATCATCACACATTTTTTATTAAAAAAAAATTTATATTTCAAGATATATGTATGTTTTGACAACACAATAAGTATACATACATATCTCTTAAACACAATTGAGTCCATATAAATAGATTTGCATTAAAGGTAAATGACTCAAGAGGTATACATGTATATCTTAAAGTTTGACAAAATACACATATACATGAAATGAAAACACATGATCATAAATCAAATCCAAAAGTGAGAATACAAGTTTAAAAAGTATGCATCATCAAAACCAAGCAATACAAGCACATTTCATGGGTTCAAATAAGCATTCAAGCACAAATATAAATAGATTTATTTGTGGCCCACGATATGTACAAGTATAAATCCTAGTGTTGACAAAAACTAACATATAAACTAACATTCAAATCATGAAGTATCAAATTTTGAGAAAATAGAATCATGTGTCAATCTCAAAAATTATTTGAAGAATAAATAACTAGTATAAATTGTTTTTGAAAAACTAGTTAAAGATCCTTCAAATATATCAAATCTTATGTTTTTCCATAAACATAACTAGACACACAAAAATTTAAGCACTCATGGTCTATAAAGCTCAAAAATGATTTTAACAAAAGTGTGAGTGTTAAACGATCATGTAACTAGTATTTTTATGAAATAGTCATTGGCCTATCATACAAAGTTGTTGCCCAAAGGCCTATCACCCTAGTTTTGATGATGATCAACTCATGAAGTTATGTTTACTAATGATCTTGTGTTTAATTAGTGACAGATTCATTATCAAGATCTTAGTAGGTGCATAGCTCAACAAAGGATAAAATGTCAAGATTTGGAGCTAGCACGGTGTGATCCAAGGAGCTTTTGGATCAAGCTTGGACCAAGTCAAGAAGATGAGAAGCCTTCAAGTGAAGACTTCAAGAAGATGAAGACTTGTGTCTAGGTTTAAGATTTTGTTTTTGTTTTAGTTAAAAATGTAAAGGATAGAATAGTGGTGGATTGCTCAAGTATATATCACACACACACACTCTTGAATGAATTGTTTTCATAAAAGATTTAGAAAAGATTTTTTGTGACAAAATACTTTTTGGTTTTTGGAATTTCTTATATGCATATCTTTTATCCAAAACCATATTTAGAGCTTAATGCCAAAAACATATATATTTCATCTTGATTGTGTAGTGGATCATATCCATACACACTATGCTTTAAAAGTACATCTTGTTTTTGTATTTGATGAAGATTTGGAAAAACATGTTTTGAAAAAATATTGTTTTTGGAAATACAGTTTTTATCTTGAGCCAAATATTTCCAACTTACAAAAATAGTCCAATCTTTTATAACATGCCTTGATTTTGTGCAAGCATGTTTGTATATCAAAGTATATTGGTAAAACTATTTTTTAGATTTTTAAGTATTTTATGGGATTTTATTTGAGCCAAAAGACTAACTTTTTTAATCCCAGAAAACTGTTTTAGGCTTCGGATAAGTCGACTAATAGCCTTTATAAGTCGACTAATTCTGGAGTCGGTCGACGGACCGGTCGACCGACGTGCACAGATGTGCACGCCTTTGTGCACTGGAGGACGGCCGACCGTACGGGTCGACCGCTCCAGAGAGCAGAGCTCTCTGGAAAGTTCGGCCGACCGTACGGGTCGACCGACAGAGAGTTAGACTCTCAGCTCCAGTGGGTCGGTCGACCCAGGCGGTCGACCGTGGCTCCAACGGTCGGATTTCTGACCGTTGGCGGTCGACCGCACGGGTCGACCGGCAGGCCTGACAGACCCCAACGGCTATATTTTTCTAGCCTATAAATTGGGGGTTTGGTCATTTTGAGCCAAGATTTTAGGAGAGCTTTGAGCCAGTTTTTCCCATTCTTTTAATGGGTTTTCTCCACAAATTTGAGTGCAAATATTTCCTATCTAAAGGAAGATTTTATCAAGAGTGTTAAAGTGATACTTTGAGTTTTCCTCCACCACTCTCATCCTTGTTTTTCTCACACCACACTTGAGCTATCCATTGATTATTCATCCTATAGGTGTGTTATAGTGAGATTGTTTTTAGGTGATCAAAGTGTTGTGATCACCAAAGACTTCATTTGTTCTTTGAGGAGACGGGCAAGTGTGCTCGTGGTTGTTTAGGGTTCGGGTGCGAACTCTTGTTGATTGAGGTGCGGCCTCGGCGAGCCGGTGGGCTTGCGGTGTGTAAGGGACTAGAGAGTCCGAGGGCTTGTAGGTGTTGCGGCACCGAGGAGAGATCCATTGGGATCTTGCATAGTGGAAATCCTTCGTGTGTCGAAGGCAGGGATGTAGAGCAAGTGTGCTCGAACCTCGAAACAAACCCTTTGTGTTTGCGATTGCTCACTCTATCTCTCTCTCTCTATCCCCTTTATATCTTGCATTCAATTATTGTCTTTACATTTACATGCTTGATATATTGTGCTCATATTGTTATATACTTGCGTGGGATTGTTGCTAACACTTGTATTCAACCAAGAGAGCCAACGCGGCACCTCAACCCATTCAAGGGGAATCTAGAGGAGTTTGTCCTGAGCCCTTCACGAGGAATTCGGCAACATTCTTGTGTTATACATAATGTTTAGTGTAAAGATTTTATTAGGTCATAATTGTTTTAGCTTCCGCATTATTTGGCATTAAGTGACCATTAGATTAGCCATTACCTATTCACCCCCCTAGGTGAACTTACAATTGGTATCAGAGCTAGTGCTCTTGATATTGGGTCTAACACCTAGAGTTAAAGATCCTCATTTTAGGCTAATCACAATATTTTGTACACACACCATGGACTTCATGTCACCACCCACTTTTGACATTCTTAACATCCAATTTGGAAGGCTAAGATGTCATTGTACCTCAAGGCCTTAGGCATTCATGTTTATCTTGCCACAACTAATAATGCATATTGTTTAGATGGTAAGAATTTTGAGGCTAATGCAAAAGCCCTACATGCTTTGAAGAGTACCCTAAATGATGATTACTTATTTAGGGTTGCTAACATTAACTCAGCTTTTGTAGTAAGGAACATCATCACCTCCCTCGGCGAAAAAGATCTATACTATGCGGGGAGTGACTCGGATGTTGGAAGCGACACCTCCAACAAGTGCTACATGGTCCAAGGGATAACCCCCTTGAGGTAACTACCGAATCCGAGGATGAGGATGTTAACATGTCATATGAAGAGCTTTCTACTTTTTGTCATCTATTGCTTGAAAAATATGACATGATAAAGAAAGAAAATAAAATTTGAAAAAGAACATTGCATGCATGCATAAGGAACATGATTCACTTAGAGTAACATTGCATGTTTAGAAAAAGATAACAAAATTTGAAAAAGAATTTTGATGCCATGCTTAATGAAAAAGATTCATTAGAAAATAAAATGGCATGCTTAGAAAAAGAAAATGAAGATTTGAAAAATGAGAATGTTTCTTTGCTTGCAAAATTGAATGATTTATATGAAGGGAACACTAGTTTGAAAACTAAAATTGCTTTGGTGGAAAAACAAAGAGAAGATGTTTTTCAAGAAAATAAATCTTTGAAAAGAAAAATTTGTGAAAAAGAAAAAGATTTTGTTTCACAAAAGAAAAAGAAAAGTGATTCTATATCTCACCATGCTTTACATGCCACCACTAGTGAGATTAATGGTTTGAAAAATAAAATTAATGATTTGAGTACAACTTTGAACTCTTGTGCATTCAACCACACTAGATTTGAGTCTATGTTTTCAAAGAAACAAGCTCCACATTCTCATGCACATCATCATGCATATGCTTATGTTGCACACCACGATCATGCACATACACATAAGCATACTAAGGTGTACGTATGTACACATTGTGGCCGCAAAGGCCATTTAGCAAAATATTGTTATGATAGATTAGATCATTTTAATTTTGCTAAAAATAAAAGATTTTGGGTCCCTCAACACAAAGCTAACCCCCGTGGACCTACAAGAAAATATGGGTACCAAAACCCCCACCTTTTACTTTTGATGTAGGTAAGGGCTCTCACAAGACGTGAGAGGATTGTGCCTTGGTAGTGGATGCAATGGACTTGATGGACATACATTTGGATGCATCCTATCAAGGAGTTTTGGTGGAAAGGCCACCATGTTAGGAAGCTTTGGAGTTGGTAACAATCTCTAAACTCCTACTTTTTATGTACATGCTTTTAATTTCATATTCATAGCATGCTCATATTTTTGTGCTTCATGTGGTATTTACATGCTTAGATGTAGAATGTATCAAACTTGCATTTATACATATACAAATAGTGAATTACATTGATTCATATATGATTGAACTTCATGCTCATTTGTATCCACTTTATGCATATGTATAATCTAGTTTTGATGATTCTCTCATTTATACATGCTTTGCCAATTATTTTTTTTTGCTTTACTTCATGTATATGTATTTTAATTCAAATCTAATAAATATACATGTATACCCGTGAGTCTCTTGCCTTCATGCAAACATCATTAATAGACTCTTTTAGATTTGGGATATGTATGTGTATTGTTAGGATTGGATTAATCATACATATACCATGAAGATTAGTGTTTTGATGAAAAATGATTTTTCGTGTTTTTGTTAAAAATGTGACTTATGATCTTTTTGAGCTTCAATGACAATTAGATTAGCCATCACCTATTCACCCCCCTCTAGGTGAACTTACACCAAGTACTGCCACATCTTTTGAATAGCAAAGAAAGATCTAAACATTCCTTCTCAATGGGGTTATAGCGAGATTCAGCCCATATCAGTCCTGATCAGATAATAAATGGCCTGTTCGTGGCCGTCATCATTTTTTGAGCAAGCAGAGCACCAAGAGAATAGTCCATAGCTCTCACATAAAGAAGGAAAGGTTTTCCTAATGTGGGAGCCATCAAAACTGGAGGTTTAGTGAGGTATCTTTTGATATCCTCGTAAGCTTCTTGACAGGTTTGATCCCATACAAAAGAGACACCCTATTTCATGAGCCGGGTGAATGGTTGATAGCGGCCTGAGAGATTTGCGATGAACCTTCTGAATAGGCCAGTCTGCCTTGCAGGCCCCTAAGCTCTTTGAGATTCTTAGGTCGATGCGCATTTTGGATACTTTATCTGGGTCAAGATAGACGCCTTTTGACGTGACAATGATCCAAAAAACTTACCACTCGAAACCCCCAAGATGGATTTTGTCGGATTCATTTTTAGTCGATGAGCTCGCATTTATCGAACATTATTCTCAAGTCACGCAGATGATCATTCTTATCGTGACTTTTGACAGCAATATCGTCGCCATAACATTCTATCGTCTTTCGGAGGTGGTCGCGAAAATTGTACTCATTGCACGTTGATAAGTTGCTCTCGTGTTCTTCAACCCGAGGGCATCACGGTATAGCAGTATACCCCAAATAGTGTCCGGAATGAAGTATGATTCTCATCCGCTGGGTACATCTTAATTTAATTCTACCCTAAAAGCCGTTCATGAAAGATATTTTTTCGAATCCGCAGGTATTGTCAATTATGACATCAGTGATGGGTAATGGGATTCGTCTTTAGGGCAAGCTGTATTGAGATCACGGTAGTCAATGCAGATCTGAATTTTTTCATTCTTCTTAAGACAGGATAATGTTAGCAACTCAATCTGGATGCTGCTCCTCCCGTATAAACCTATGCGATGAGTTTATGGACTTCGGCTTCAATAGCTTCCATAATGTTCGAGCGAAATCGTCGTTGTTGTTGCTTGACTGGCCTAGTGTCAAGCTTGAATTCAGATGATGTAAGGCTACTTGCGGATCAAGTCCGGGCATATCTTTGTAATTCGATGCAAAGGCATCGATATACTCTCTTACGAGTACAACCAATTCTTCTTTCTCCATAATGATAGGCTTTCACTTATAAAGATGGGTTTAGGGTGATCTTGACTACCCAAGTTAACCTGGATCACCTTATCTTCAGTAGTGGTTCGCGTTGTTTGAATCACTTTTTTCACTAAAAATCCAGTTGCTGAGCCATAGTTAACATTAATATCTTCCACAGTCCCCAAATGACTACTTGAAGTCATTTAACGAAGAGATTCTCAAACATCGCTCCCACACTGACATCTGGCTCCTACTCGGAGGAAGAGGTAGAGCGTGACGGGATTAGGTTTTGTTGTCTTCAGATCGAATTGATGTAGAAGGTAGAGGTGTAACATATCCCAACTGATTATCTACGATTATGCATTATTATATCGCATTTTCCCACCGATTTATGAATAAATTGTCAGTCTAAATCGTGTTTGGTCACTATTGCAAGTAAATTAAGAGTTCAAGGGCAAAGGAGTAATAAGAGCTTAATTAAATCCCTTTTAAGGTAATTAAATCCGCATTACTTGGAGGCCAAGCAAGGGATTATCTAGAAGATATGTTGAACCTAGACTCCTGCGCACGTCAGATGAATATTCGGACGAAATTACTAGAAAAGGGATATACCAGGAACATTCTTGAAGAAACTGAAAATCACTTAGAGGGGGTGAATAGGTGATAATGCTAATCAATGCACAATTAAAAATTTATGATGCAACAATCTCCCAAAGCAAGTGAATATAGTAATGAATGTAAAGAGCAAGTAATAAGAGCAATGAAAGTAGAGTAAGAAATAAGGGCAAGTAAACCAAACGCAAACACCAAGAATTTTTTTCGAGGTTCGAGCACCCAGCTCTACTTCCCCGCCTTCACCCAGAAGGATTTCTAACCACTATAACTTCACAAAGAGTTACAATCACACCAGAGTACCCAACTCCACAATCTCAAGTACAAGTTCTCTCTTGGTGATCAAAAGACCACAAAACTCTATTTTGCAAAACTCTCTTCCCTTACAAAAATCCTTGTAGAATAATGAATAGGAATGAAGCTCTTGTGTGTAAGGAGAAAAGAAAAGAATCAGAGAGTTCTTAAAACACTTCAGAAAATGAGAGAGAATTTCAGCACAAAAACTAAGAAACCAAGCTCTTTTGAATACCTTAAACTTGTGAAAATTTTGCTAATTTTTCTCTTGTTAACAATCTCTCCCTAAACACCCCTATTTATAGTAGAGGGATAGGGTTTAAAGATAAACTCACTTAAGGCTAATTAGGAAGTATTAGGATCATAAATGACATTTAAACCCTTCTTAGAGAGAAAAAGACAAAATAAATCAGTTTTTAAAATTATAGCCGTTACTGTTCAAACGGCTATTCCGGTCGACCGGTCGGTCGACTGAAGTACAAAAATAAGAGCCGTTGCGGCTCTCGGTCGACCGCCCAGTCGACCGAAAAATACAGAGAGCAATGGTCTTGCAGTCAGGCAGGTTTCGGTCGACCGCCCGTCAGCCGTGAAACGTGCACACGGATACGCGCTGCTGCCAGAACCACGGTCGACTGGGTCGGTCGACCGATTTGACCTGGCACAGTGTCGGTCGGCCGCGGCTCGACCGGCTCAGGTCAAAGGATAAAACTGAAACAGAATTTTGAAGGGGATTTGAAATCTAACAAAATAGTTTTGATTTGAAACAAGTATAATACCCAAAATTGAGTTTATAAAAAGAGGTTTTAAATTAAAATAATTTTTTACATATTTATATAAAATATTCTTGGATATGATATGTGCGCAAAAATGTGTGTGAAAGAGCTTCAAACCTATTCACTATTCTTTAACAAAACTATAAACTAAAAATAAATCTAATTGAGTCTCTTGAGCAATCTTGAGCCATGCAATGCCTTGCTAGAGCCTTCTCTTCTATGTTCCTTTCTTGATGTGCAAAACGCCTTCTTTGCTCCATGAATTTAGAAGTTCTTGCAATAGCTAAGCAATGGCCTCCAAATATGGTGCTAACCTGAAACTTATCTTAAACAAACTAATTAGTACCAAATAGCTCTTATTTGTTTTGTTATCATCAAAACTCTAAACAATTGGAGAGTGTAACCTTTTGGGCCAACAATCTCCCCTTTTTGATGATGACAAAAAAAATAGGCTATAAACAAAATATAGGGGAGGAGAAAGCTCCCCCTCAAATTATGCTATATTAAACAAAGAAAAATATGTAATTTGTAATTTGCAAGTAAACATCATGAAATAAAAAACAATGTAATTTGTAATGAACACCATGAGATATAAAACACTTGCAAACACTTAAACTCAAATTACAAGAATTCATGAAAACACTCAAAAACTAAAAACATATATAAACTAAAACATATATAAACTCATATGGAACCAAAACCATATGAACTCATATTTCCATACATAAACTCATTCTCCCCCTTTTTGTCATACATCAAAAAGGGTTAAGAAAACATTTTTATTCAATAACACAAACATTAAGTTCACCACAAATGAATGAAAATCTAGCAAAATCAAGTGGTTTAGTGAAAATATCGGCAAGTTGCAAATCCGTAGAAACATAATCAATATATATATCTCCTTTCTCAAAATGATCTCTAAGAAAGTGATATCTAATCTCAATGTGCTTGGTCTTACTATATTGATTTGCATTCTTAGTCATGTGTATAGTACTAGTATTATCACAAAATATTTTATATGGTTATAATGCAAATCATAATCAAGGAGAGTATGTTTCATCCAAGGACTTGTGCACAACAAGCCCCCGCGGCAACATACTCCGCCTCGGCGGTTGAGAGAGCTACGGAGTTTTGTTTCCTAGAGGACCATGAAACAAGACAATTACCAAGAAATTGACATGTCCCACTAGTACTCTTTCTATCTACTCTACAACCCGCATAGTCGGCATCCGAATAACTCGTCATTGAGAAATCTCCGGTTTTCGGATACCAAAGACCCATTCCAATTGTGCCCTTAATATAACGAATAATTCGTTTTAAACCGCAATAAGATGGGACTCTTTGGGACACGATTGAAATCTAGCACAAAGACACACACTAAACATTATGTCCGGCCTACTAGCCGTCAAATACAAAGACTACCTATCATGCTCCTATACAATTTAATATCAACATTTTTACCTTGGTCATCCTTATCAAGCTTGGTTGTAGTTGCCATGGGAGTGTTGCAAACTTTAGAGTCTTCAAGTCCAAACTTCTTTACGAGTTCCTTTGCGTACTTGGCTTGACATATGAAGTTCCCATCTTGCAATTGCTTGATTTAGAGTCCAAGAAAGAAATTCAATTCACCCATGGAAGACATTTCAAACTCACATTGCATAATCTTTTCAAACTCCTTGCATAATAACTCATTAGAAGATCCAAAAATTATATCATCAACATAAATTTTCACAATTAAAATGTCATTATCAACATGCTTGTAAAAAGAGTTGTGTCTACTTTGACTTTAACAAAATCATTTGAAATGAGAAAACTAGAAAGCCTTTCATATCAAGTTCTTGGAGCTTGTTTCAATCCATACAAAGCTTTATCAAGTTAAAAACAAAACTAGGATGAACATGATCAACAAAACCGGGAGGTTGTTCAACATAAACTTCTTCATTTATAAACCATTCAAAAATGCACTTTTCACATCCATTTGAAAAAGTTTAAAATTTTAAAAGATGCAAAAGCTAGTGTCATCCGTATGGCTTCAGCCGTGCTACGGGTGCAAAGGTCTCCTCAAAGTCAATTCCTTAACTTGAGTGTAACCTTGGGCCACTAACCTAGCCTTATTCCTAATCACATTTCCGGACTCATCCATCTTATTCCTAAAGATCCACTTAGTACCAATTATTGGTCTATCGTGGGGCCTAGGACAAGGTGCCAAACTTGGTTGCGCTCAAATTGATTGAGTTCCTCTTGCATGGCTAGCAATCAATATGAGTCCGCCTCGGCTTTGAGGATGCTTTTGAGTTCAAAATGAGAAATGAAAGCAAAGTTACCACATAAGTCATGGAGCTTGGAGCGAGTTGTTACTCCTTTAGATGCATCACCTAAGATGAGCTCCTTGGGATGATTTGTAGCATATCTCCAAGCTTTAGGAAGCGGTTGAGGGCTTTCCTCTTTATCCTCTAGAACATCACCAATGGATTCTTGCTTTTCTTCTTGAGCGGGTGAGTCCTTCAAGGATAGTCTCTCCATGTCTTCACCTAATGGGTCAATCTCTACAACATTCTCAACAACCACATTTGATTCTTCAAACTTAACATGCATGGATTCTTCAATGGTAAGTGAAGATCTATTGAATACTCTATAAGCTTTGCTAGTAGTAGAATATCCAACAAAGATTGCTTCATAAGCCTTAGCATCAAATTTACCAAGTTATCTTTAGTATTCAAACAAAACACTTGCATCCAAAACTATAAAATATGCAACATTTGGTTTTCTAGAATGATACATTTCAAAAGATGTTTTGGAAGAATTCTTACACAAATAAATACGATTTGAAATATAGCATGCGGTGTTTAACGGCCTCGGCCCATAAATATGAGGGAGGTCATATTCACTTAGCATAGTCCTAGCCATCTCTTGAAGTGTTCTATTTTTCCTTTCTACAACTCCATTTTGTTGTGGAGTTCTAGGACATGACATTTCATGCTTGATTCCTTTTCATCACATAAGTCATGAAGAGTTGGTTAACAAACTCACCACCTCTATCACTCCTTATTTTCAAATCGAAAAACCTTATTCTTTTTCAACCCTTTTTCAAAAAATCTTGAAATGAGAAAAAAGTTTGATCTTTTTGTTCCAAAAGAAACCCAAGTAAATGGGAAAAATCATCAACTAAAACAAATGCAAATCTACTACCATTTAAGCTTTTTAGTTTTAGTTGGTCCAAAAAGATCCATATGAATTAATTCTAATGGTCTAGATATCCTTAATTGGTTTGGAGGAAGACTTGTTTTGTTTCCCAAGTTGGCACGCACCACAAATGCGGTCTTTCTCAAACTTCAAGCAAGGTATACCCTTCACCAATTCCTTAGAATTAATCCTAGAAAGATGATCAAAGATGCATGTCCTAATCTTCTATGCCAAAGCCAAGAATTCTCATCAAAAGCATTCAAGCATTTAGTAGAACAATCCATATTAAGCATGTCAATGATATAACCATTATTGTCACTAAACCCGTGAGAATACAATCATTGGTTTTAACATCAAAAATCTTGCAAGAAGAATCATCAAAAACTACTTTAAGTCCACGTCACAAAGTTGACTAATGCTAAGCAAATTATGTTTCAAACCATCAACAAGAACAACATTTTCTATAGTAGGAGATGCACCAATTTGAATGTTACCTATACCGATGATATTCCCCTTGGAGTCATCCCCGAAGGTGACGGTGCCACCTTCCATGTACCTTGATAGGGTTGTAAAGTTATTGATGTCCCATGTCATGTGTCTTGAACAACCACTATCAAGGTACCACCGCTCCTTACGTCTTGGAGTCTTGGTGTGTACCTACATCAAATAATTTAGGACTTGATTTTGGTACCCACAGTTTCTTGGGTCCTAAAGAGTTAGTGCCATGAACCCAAACAAGATTATTTGATCTATTTACTTGGTCATAATAAAACTTAGCCAAATGTCCATTTTTACCACAATAAGTACATCTATACACTCTACCATATCTAAAAGCATAGTGAGTGTGAGACTTGTGAGCATGTGTGGATTTAGCATGAGTGGGGTGTGAAGTGTGAGTATGAGGAATCTTAACATGAGAGTCTTTAGCATGAGAGGTGTGCTTTTTAGAAAACATTTCTTCAATTTTCTTAGTGTTAAAAGCACAATCCTTCAAAACCTTTTCAAAGTCAACAATTCTAGTTTTTAGAGAAGAAATTTCTTTTTCATCAATCTTAAGAAAGTTTGCTTTACATGCAACTTTGTAAGCACTAAATTCATTTTGAGTAGAAATGAGAATGGAAGAAATTTCATCTTTTTCTCTAGAAATAATAGCAAGTTGATTTTTATGAAAAGCAACTTCCTTTTTCATTTAGAGCATTCAATCTTTTTATTATCATAAGTTTCGGAGAGTTC
Organism: Agave tequilana; assembly: GCA_038442645.1. Classification (NCBI taxonomy): domain Eukaryota; kingdom Viridiplantae; phylum Streptophyta; class Magnoliopsida; order Asparagales; family Asparagaceae; genus Agave; species Agave tequilana. The sequence continues at coordinate 79,902 of JAVJIF010020614.1, forward strand.
AACAAAAGCATTTACAAGAACTTCTTTACTTAATTCATCTTCTTCTTCATCAAGAGGATGAGAGGTACCTTTGGTGTGTTTGTCACGAAACACATGTTTGCCGTATCCACCTCGTCTTCGGACTCGCTTTCCGAATCCCAAGTTGCTTTGTACGCTTTCTTTTCCACCAGCTTCTTTGGCTTGAAGGAGAAGTCATCTTCTTTTTGAAATCCGGGCAATCCGCCATGATGTGTCCGGGCTTTCGGCAAATATAGCAAATGATTCTTCTCTCCTCTTTTCCTTCAACCTTCCTTCTGAAGTTGAGCTTGTTCCTCCGGTACATCCTCTTCACGTTTTGCACAAGGAGGGAGAGCTCCTCATCTTCTTCTTCGTCTTCTTCATCGTCATCAAGTGTGGATGAAGATTTGAAAGCTATGGACTTCTTCTTTAACGGAGCGACCTCTTCTCTTGCCTTCTTTTCCATCTCATGGGTCTTTAAGTTCCCAATGAGACTAATGAGGTCCATTTCATCCTTGTTGTTCAATTCTTTCAAGGTGGTGGCCTTTATCTCCCATGATGAAGGAAGAGCCCGAATCACTTTTCGCACCTTTTGGTCATTGGAGATATCATCACCTAAGAGGAAAGAGCATTGGTGATTTTAGTAAACCTTGTAATCATGCAATCATGGTTTCATCATCAATCATTTTAAAAGATTCATATTGGGACCTTAAGAGATCTATCTTAGCTTCTTAACTTGTGAAGTCCCCTCGTGTGTGACCAACAATGTTGCCAAATCTCATAGGCGGATTGGCAAATATATTACCCGTGTAAGGTCGTCCTCATTCAAGGCGGTTAGAAGGGAATTTTGGCCTTGGAGTTAGCCTCATATTCTCTAAAGGTAAAGTCGGTCCATGTGCTCTCATCACTATCGGGTACTACATAGGGTTGATCAAGGATTTAGCTACTAAGCTACCTAAAGATTGCAAAAAGATAGTCATCCTAACCTTCCAAATAGGGAAATTAAGTCCATCAAATTTAGGAGGGTTTTGATGTTATCGGCCATGTTTACTAGTGAATGAATGGATGAATGCAAATGTTGATTAGCAATATTTTAAGGATCTCTCTAAGGATGTTAAGCCAAACTAGAGTCCAAGCTCTGATACCAATTGAAAATCACCTAGAGGGGGGGTGAATAGGTGATAATGCTAATCAATACACAATTAAAAATTTATGATGCAACAATCTCCAAAGCAAGTGAATATAGTAATGAATGTAAGGAGCAAGTAATAAGAGCAATGAAAGTAGAGCAAGAAATAAGGGCAAGTAAACCAAACGCAAACACCGAGAATTTTTTTCGAGGTTCGAGCACCCAGCTCTACTTCCCCGCCTTCACCCAGAAGGATTTCTAACCACTATAACTTCACAAAGAGTTACAATCACACCAGAGTACCCAACTCCACAATCTCAAGTACAAGTTCTCTCTTGGTGATCAAAAGACCACAACTCTCTTTTGCAAAACTCTCTTCCCTTACAAAAATCCTTGTAGAACAATGAGTAGGAATGAAGCTCTTGTGTGTAAGGAGAAAAGAAAAGAAATCAGAGAGTTCTTGAAAATACTTCAGAAAATGAGAGAGAATTTCAGTACGAAAACCAGAAACCAAGCTCTTTTGAATGCCTTAAACTTGTGGAAATTTTGCTAATTTTTCTCTTGTTAACAATCTCTCCCTAAACACCCCTATTTATAGTAGAGGGCTAGGGTTTAAAGATAAAACTCACTTAAGGCTAATTAGGAAGTATTTAGGATCAGTAAATGACATTTTAAACCCTTCTTAGAGAGAAAAAGACAAAATAAATTAGTTTTAAAATTATAGCCTTTACTTTTCAAACGGCTATTCCGGTCGACCGGTCGGTCGACCGAAGTACAAAAATAAGAGCCGTTGCCGGCTCTCGGTCGACCGCCCGGTCGACCAAAAAATACAGAGAGCAATGGTCTTGCAGTCAGGAAGGTTTCGGTCGACCGCTATCGGGCGGCCGTGAAACGTGCACACGGTACGCGCCTGCTGCAGAACCTCGGTCGACTGGGTGGTCGACGATTTGACCTGGCACAGTGTCGGTCGGCCGGGCGGTCGACGGCTCAGGTCAAAGGATAAAACTGAAACAGAATTTGAAGGGGATTTGAAATCTAACAAAATAGTTTTGATTTGAAACAATAGTAAATACCCAAATTGAGTTTATAAACAAGAGGCTTTAAATTAAAATAATTTTTACATATTTATATAAAATATTCTTGGAAATGATATGTGCGCAAAAATGTGTGTGAAAGAGCTTCAAACCTATTCACTATTCTTTAACAAACTATAAACATAAAAACAAATCTAATTGAGTCTCTTGAGCAATTTTGAGCCATGCAATGCCTTGCTAGAGCCTTCTCTTCTATGTTCCTTTCTTGATGTGCAAAACGCCTTCTTTGCTCTATGAATTTATAAGTTCTTGCAAAAGCTAAGCAATGACCTCCAAATATGGTACTAACCTGAAAACTTATCTTAAACAAACTAATTAGTACCAAATAGCTCTTATTTGTTTTGTTATCATCAAAACTCTAAACAATTGGAGAGTGTAACCTTTTGGGCCAACAGAAACAGGGACATGCTGACAAAAAACAGGGACCTAAGTCCCTGGTATTGCCGCGTTTCTGCGGCAATTGAGTGGAGCCACGCGTCGATTTTCGACGCGTTGGCCCCGTCTCGTCTTCCAGAAGCTATCTATGCCTATATAAACCC
>JAVJIF010020615.1:0-27272 GCA_038442645.1 Agave tequilana
ATGAAATTTATATTCGATTTGTTATTATTATTTTTTCTTCATTTTGCATTATGTCCATTTGATAGATTCACAAAGCTAAATATTTATCAACCATAAAGAACTAGGTCTTTATTAATTCTAAAAAAATATATAATTATATAAAAATACAAGTAATTCTCTCTTTATATATATCCCACATAAAGCAAATTTTTACCTACTAGAACTTTAAAAGTCTTCAAATATTATTAAAAGTTTATAACCTAACAAATATATTGATCAACTAATTATCTATAAAAAACACTCTCTCTCCATTCACTTCACATGCAACGTTGCTTCCAATTTAGATGGCGACCTCTCTCTCTCTCTCTCTCTGTATCTATTGATGCTCAGTGAAAAACAGTAAGCTGAACAGCAAAATAAAGCAAGAGGAGGTACATCATGAAATTAACAAGTGATCTCTGATGATGATTCCTTGCTTTCTTCACCAAAATAAACTTTTAGATGTCCACTCTCTCTTGGTATCCATTGATGCACGCAGAAAAACAGTAGCCTGAACAGCAAATAAAGCAAGAGGAGGTACATCGTGAAATTAACAAGTGACAAGGGAAACAGTTCTCCTCTTTTCAGTACTCAACTTTGACCAGTGCTTACTCAAACCACAGCCCTTTGGGTTTATTAAAAAAAATATATCCAATATGTACTTTCTTTTGTCACCATTGGCCTTGTTACAGTTCTAGTGAGGATGGTGAAGCTCAAGTTCACATCTTAATAATCACTGGAGCAATGTGAGAGATGCTACTTACAGTACATCAAACTAAGAAATTTTTTGAGAAAATTAGTAAAATATATGACTTGTAATAATAAAATTTAAAGTTCAAAACAAATCACTAATATTGTTAAGAGAACTCTCCCAAATAGAGAGTGAAAGAGCCTCACAAAATTCTTTTTTTTTTTCCTTTTTAATTTCATGAAGGAACTCACTCATTATGGAATCTAATGGGACTTATTCTACACCCAAGAAACTTTGAACAAGCAATTGTAGACCATAGAATTCAATTCCCAAGAGAATCCAAAGGGTGCTGGTCTGTGGTAGTAATAATTCCGTGAAAGACTAACAAATAGCAGCATCAACTTCGAGGCATTTGGAAGAACGTGTAAGTGCAGTGCATTGCAAGGAAGTGGGAGGAAGTAGGAAAAAAAAAGATAGTTGCTCACTTTTCTGTCTATTCAAATATTAGGAAAAAAAATATTCTTTTACTTTTCTTTTTACACAACTATTTCTTCACTTCTAAAGTGTTACACTTAATTTTGTAGTCATGTAAATCTCATTTATAATAAGTTATAACACAAAATAGTAATTTTTTGATCATGTAAATCTCACTTGCATTCTAATTACAGTCCATTTTGTTATTTATATTAATTAATTTTTATTTTATATTATTTTGAGGTCGACTTTGTGGTCAACTTTTCACTTTCATATTACCATCCAAAAACCGAAAAAGACATAATATTTTTCAAACCACACTTCCCAACAATTTCCAAATACCGAAAAGCTTACTAATCAATTCTCAAATTTCAAAGAGAACTATTATCACTTCCTCACTTTCACCGTCCAAGAGATGAAAATTAAGGATTAACAATATAAGCTTGTAACCGACGTAGAGTCAAGATCAAATATTTGTTTGATGTGTTACCCTGTATTTGTCTGTTTGTTAGTTGCTCAACTGATCATAATAAATGCTTTGTTGCAAAGAAATATTCAAAAGGAACTTTTTCTTCTTCTTTTCCCCTTTTTTTTCCTTTCTTTTAGTAAAGAGACACAAACCGATGATTTACTTGTAAAGTCAACACATCTGAACTTAAGACAAATGGTTCTCAGTGAGAGCTCTCTCTCTCTCTCTCTCTCTCTCTCTCATGCATAGACTGCAGTCAGGACTTGCACCTGGATCCCCAAAATCCACTCTCACGATTTTATCACTCAAATAGTAATAAGTTGGAGTTAAATTGTGAAGAGTCTAACTTTTAGGCCATCTCCAACCCACGCCATTTTGGCGTGGGTTGGCTTGGTCAGAAATGGTGTGGGCTCCAACCCACGCCATTTCGTACCCGGCAAAATGCCGGGTACTACAGTGCCGCGCCAGAAATGGCGCGGCACTGTAGCACCCGGCATTTTGCCGGGTGCCTTTTTTTTATTTTTTAATGTTTTTTATTTTAGTTTAGTTTTAAGTTTAGATTTTTTGTTTTAAGTTTAGATTTTTTAGGTTATGTTTAAGTTATTTTTGTTAATTTAAATTTTAGTTTTATATTTTTGTATTTTATTTAGTTTTTATATTTTAATTTTTTAATTATTTGTTTTTAAATTTATAATTTTATTTTGTTTAATTCAATATATTTTATTAAGTTTTTTATTTTAAGTTTATAATTAAAATTTGATACAATAAAATAATAATAATAATAAAATATGTAGAGAATATTCCATTTGGAGTGGAAAATGGAGTGATGGTTGGAGAGGTTTTTGTTGAACCCTCCATTTTGGAGTGAAAGTACACTCCAAAATGGAGGGGGTGGTTGGAGATGCCCTTAGCTGCAACCTTTCAAGGAGGGGGGAAAAAAAAAAGGAAAGGAAAGAAAAACGGAAAAAAAGTTGATAATAATAATAATAAAGAAAAATAGAAACTGAAATAAAGGAGCATGAGAATAAGACTAAGAAATTAGATTACAACATTTTATTATTCTTTTTTAAACAAATTTGATAATGTTTTCCTAGTGGCCCATTGCTATTGTAATGAGAGGCCCAAACCAAAAGAGAGTTGAGGGGCCTCATCAGTGTCCAGAAGAACCAGGCCTGGGCCTTCAAGATGATTCTACTGTTTTGGTTCAGATTTAGCAAGACAATGGGCATTTGTTCAGGCTATCAGCCTTGATTGGGCCCAACTTGAAATTTTTTTTTTCCATCTCTATTTTATTTTTATTGACTCCCGCTGTATGAGGAGTAAAACTGTCGATTAGTAAAGTAAGATTAGTTTGGTGAATTACATAAACATAAATTGTTTGGTTTGATAAAAGTTAGAATTGTTTGCAAATACAATAACAAATATTTTGATACACAAAAGTAAATTGGAGCGTGACATGTGTGAGAGGAATGCATGTGTGTATGAAAAGTTTAATTTTTGAAGGTTTATGCAAAGAAAAAAAATTTGGATTGTGTTAAAACCGAAGTGCACCTACTCTCTTGTTGGATCCTACATTTAAAAAAAAAAAAATTTGTAGGATGTTAGTATGTTATATTTCTCAATATCAATGTTGATAAGTTCTTTTATTTGGATTCTTTACCTTCATAGTACTAAATCTTGGGCATGTGCTGCCCACATCCAACAAAAATAGAATTGACATAGAATTAAATTTATTAAAGTTTCATTTTTCTGTATCTTTCTTTATTGACATTTTTTTTTTCTGATTTTAGAGAATTCTAATCTTAAATGGGAGGGGGAGAAAGAAATATTTCATCTTCTACTTTGGAGAGAAAATTTTCTTTCTTTTATTTTAATTTTTTTTTTCAAAATAGAGATCTCTAATAAATATTTTTTAATTATTTCAAATTTTTCTTGAGATGTGGATATAAATGTTATGACTAGATTTTTTTGGGTATTGTAATAATTTTTTTATTTCACTTTCTTTCTGAATCATGGACGAGCGGAGAGAGAGACATTGATGACACTGAGAAATTTAAGATATATAATCACAAAGAGGGATATATATTTTTAGTTCTTGATTCACTGTCTAATAAATTCTACTATTAATTTTAAATTTATTTTGAGATGAGGATATAAATATATGGTAGATTTTAAGATTTGATAATAGTTTGTAAAAGGGTAGATAAATTTTATTTCACAGGGATAACATCACATAATATGCATTTTATTTTTATTTTTTTTTTATTCCAAATTTATTTAAGAATTTGCATGCAGTAGTTTTTGTTTTTACCTGTAAAAAAAACAAAAGAAGAAGAAGAAGAAAAAGAGAAATGCACGTGGAATACAGTAAATCAAAGTTTCAAAACATAAAACAGTAGTTAAAAAATAAAATAATGAAAAAACCAATAAGCAATGTGCAGTGAAATTTTTTTTTTCCTTATTCTGCGTTTCATTAATAAGAATTTAATGAAATAAGTTAAGCAGCGAAGAATTTTTTAAACCTCTCAAACTTGAATCAAAAATGTGACAAAATACTTAGGAAATTTGTTATTTTTGTGAATTCAATCAGGATTTGGTCTCTGGCCTTTCAATGATCAAACTCCTCTCCTTTCAGTATGCAGGCCTAGAGAATGGGATGTTGGGCTCAAGACTACAAAGAAAAAGGAAAAATGAACTACCTGGAATCAAACATGCATTGCTCTCTGCAATAAAAGAAATGTTAATGAAAAGGAAAAAGAAGAAGGGCAAAAAATAAAAATTTCTCAGCATGTATGTTTTATTTTTAAGCATATCTGTCTGTAAAAACTTCAAAATTTAGTAAAATAGATTACTGAGTTTATTAAAAAGCTTGATGTGGGCTTAAATTTTAAACCTTACTAATTTTATTAGAAGGATTGAAGTAGATTTACATACTTTCTGTTTTTTGAGACAAAGGTGCAGTTACATACTTTCATTTGAAGACGTTGCCAGAAAAATATATCTTATCATGCTCAAGAGAATTACTAATTTTATTAGAAAGGGTGAAGGGGAATTGCAATGTTACATACTTACATTTTTTTTTCCCCCCTAAAAAGTCCCTAAGCTTCCATTATAAAATTAAGTGAGAAAAAATCCCCGCCATAGCAGGAAATAAATAAACTTACGCAGCCTTCGTGCATTATGAGTTAGCCTCCGTGAACCATAGTCAAGCTTGATCCTTTCCGTATGCCACAAAGTCAAACAATTATAAAATATGTCCTGTAATTTAGTTCAAAAATCTCCAATCTCATCCATTTGAACTCATTATATCTACCGGGGAACAGGATTCAACTGGTTACTTACTGAAGAAAACTTGCATGGAAAAATATTGTTGTGGAGGAACAGAATTTAGTTTTTTCTGTTGTTTTCTACTTAACAGGAATCAATCTGACAACTATTCAAGATCACTGAAATATCAACAATTTAATTGGTCAGGTCAGCAAATATCAGGTGGGAGTTTTTCCGTTCAATAGAACGTTCCTTAATTTAAGAACCACCTTTCAATTTCCTTCCTTGGTTAAACACAATTAGACTGATATAAATCAGTCTCGATATTGTAACAACCCTGATTTTTTTTTTATTTTTTTATTTTTTTATTTCTGGTTTAACATATAATTATGAGATAATAATTTATTTGATGTTACACGAATTGAAAAATAAGTATTGTGGAATTCTAAATTGGTGATTTCAAGTTATATATATCCTTCTTTTAATTTTGGGGCCGACTTATGTGTTGAGTATATGATCAAGAAGAGATACATGTGTGTGTGTGGATGAGTATGGTTCATTAAATAGGGTATTTATATGCAAATAAATATGTTTATATGCCATTATACTTCATTACCGAGACTAAATGGGAGGAAGGATGAGTGTCCTGCGCATGGGGTGGTGGAAAGAAATGGGGGAGCCTAAGAAATTGATATTGCTAGGTGGCAACATGAGGTAGAATTCAATCACATCAACATTACAAATAATATATACAGGGAAAAATAAAAAAAAGGGGGGGATGAAAAATTATCTACCCTCACTCATCTTCTCTCTCTCCCCCTATGTGTTGTCCGACGACGAAGCCAAGCCCGGCGATCGGCGGGGGCAGACCAACCCGAGCATCAACGCCGGTGGCCGGAGGTGGCAAGGGAAGCCCTTTCTCTCACTAAAATTTCTCCTCCTCCCTCTCAATCTCTCTCTCTCTCTGGATCTCTCGCCGGCGGCTCCGGCCGGTCGACGGCGCCGGCGCGACGCGGGCCAGGGCGGCCCGATGGCGCCACAGCCGCGGTGGCGTCCGCGGGTGCAGAGCAGCAGCAGGTCCTCCTGCTGCTGCTGTTTAAAAAAAAAAAAAAAAAAAAAAAAAAAAGAAGAGACTGTCGCCGGCGAGGGCGGCGTCGTCCGCAACGGCGGCGGCGGCGGCCGTAGCAGCGGCGGCGGGCGGCCGCAGCAGCGGCAGGGGGGCGCAGGGAGCAGCAGCGCTCCCGCTGCTGCTGTCTTGCTGAAAAAAAAAAGAAAAGAAAGAAAAAGAAAAAAAAAAAAAGAAGAAGAAGAGGTAGGAGAATGGTTGACGGGTTTGGATCTCAAGAGACCCGACCCGCTAACAACCCGACCCGATCCAATTAACTTAAGAAAGGTAAAATTCTAGTTTAGCCCCTGAGGATTTAAATTATTACGATTTGATCTTAATATTACAATTCTGACCATTTATTATCGGTTTTGATGTTCACACGATATCTTGATCATCCGGAGTCGGATTCGAGCAATTTTTGAACCATTGCGATCGTGGAATCGAGAGCTACGTATCTGCAGGATTTATAACCAAAGTCCGACAAAGGTGAGTGGGGTTTTTAATGAATTGGATCGCATTATACCTAATTGCAAATATGATAGTAATTGTTGATTTAGCATTAAATTGCCAAATTTCATATGCGTGCATATATTTGTTAGTTACACGAACTTGACCATGCGTGACACATCAATGACATGATTGGTGAATGGAAAAAGTATATCACAACACAATAGTCACTGTGTGTGTTACCTTGATAGTTGATGTATATGTAATGTGTATGTAATGTGTATGCATGTCATGTTACTCTCATGTAAATGTAGGAAGGGGCCAGCGGGAGCTGGTAGGTGTGAAGACGGGGTATGATATTGTGTGTGTTAAATGTAGGAAGGGGCCAGCGGGAGCTGGTAGGTGTGAAGACGGGGTATGATATTGCGTGTGTTAAATGTAGGAAGGGGCCAACGGGAGCTGGTAGGTGTGAAGACGGGGTATGAGATGGGTCGTGTGTCATGAAGTAAGATATGCTTATATTTGTATCTTACAAGTGATTGAGAATAAATGGCTATACTTGATGTATACGTTTGTGTGAGTGTGTGACACTAAGAATATGTAGATGTGTTATTGTATGTGGTAGTGGAGACACTGTATACCGCTCATATGTGCATCTATCAATAATAGCTGGAAGCAAATACCCAATTAGAAAGAATGATGCATTATTACATACTTCATGTGCCACATTCATTTTATTTTCATGTATCATGAACACTATACATTGTTAATGCCATGCTACAATTATGAATGAGAATAACTCCACTCACTGAGCTGTCGAGCTCACCCCCCTATAGCTTCATGTTTCAGGACAAGCCAGGGATAAATAGCAGCTAAAGGTAAGAGTAGAGCATTGAAAGGGTGCACAACATTCATTGTGTGGGCCTACCAAGCTTTTATATCGACTTGTAATTGTGTAGTTGGTTATATGCAAGTACTTAGAGTTGGCATTATAGTTAGATTGAATAGTTGTATGTATGATGTATATACGTGGACTTGTGTATAAGTTCTTATGAATGTTCTCTTGAGTTGGCTTGTAGTAGATGATGATACCAAGGAGATTGCCTCAAGAAAGTCTTTGATTCGTTATCTTGTGTTGTATCCATGTGATAAATGTGTGAGATTTTAAGTAGGCGATGTCAAGCCGAAATTGTGATATATACTACTGCATGGGATGTTTCGTATATACATATACGATTGATGAGAAATTTGAAATTGTATATATCTATGTATCAGAGTAAACTTCGTATTTTCAAAGGAAGTGCTGCCGAAAATTTAAGAAATTTGGAGATCATTATGATAATCTGTGGATCAATTTAATGTTTATATATATGGAAAAATTATGAAAACTGGGACCGTTACAGTTGGTATCAGAGCAAAGGTTTAGAAATGAGGAGTAAGGCTGAGATATAGGGCCTAGAACGTGTAGGCATAGGAATGTGACTTAGAATTGTTATTTATACATCGGGATTGATCCATAGGACTAATATGTATGTATGTGTGCATTGTTTGATTGGTAGCGTGACTGTATATGAGAAATTCTAAGGGGAGTAGTCGGTTCTGACGTGTATGATTGATCTCGAAGTGCAGGATATTGATTATTTTCATACGTTCGAATGAGGGCATACCCGCGTGCCTTGATTCGAATGTGTTCTATTGGGGGTGCGGGCCCTCAGTATGAGCTGCCAGTGATATGGGACACTGGAATATGAAAGTAATTGAAATATCAGGCAAATCAAGATTTATCGGAGCAGAAGAACCTTACTAAGAATCTGGTTGTGGGATAACCAAAGTCTCAGATAAGAGAATATAAGGGATATGTCATACTAAAACGAATACGGATTTTGATACTCTTTGAAGAGCATCCTTATATAAGGATAATTAATACTGTGTGAATATGAAATGAAGAGAGGATGATATTTTTGGAGAATCTAGAAACAGAATCATAGGTACCCTAGTGTTTAATAAGACGGTTGATGCATACTTATGTATATAATTGTGAGTCCACCAGTATGCTGAGGGACTGATGGTATGAATGTCATTTGTTTTGTATGTATAGTGGCATGATCATTGTATGTGAAATTGAGAAGCCAGTTATGTTGTGAGACAATCTTACGTGGGTGATATTATACAGATTCTTATCAAAGATTTAAAAGTTTGCACTTAAGTAAGAGGTATTTCAGTTGGGTGAATCATATTGATAAATAAGAAATTCTTATCTTCTGTCTCAACCAATTGTTGTATACAGATTCAAGTCAGGTGCTCACCGCAAGTTGCAACTATCATTGATATTACACTAAGTTACATCAAGACAGATAATATGAGATAGCGTTCGGGTTCACTAGACGAGACCTGATTAAGTAACAACATTCATGAAAATAATAATTGTAACTTATTGTGAATTTTATACAGGGATGTACCTGTGGCATGGGTAGTTATTATTTACACAGTGTAATTCTTTCGAAACTTGGGAAATTGAAAATTGATACATTATGATCTCTAATGTGGATAATGATATCAGTAATTATAACTTATTCATCGAACATATGAATAGGGTGTGAAACCGATGCTGTTGATTTAGTAATGAAGTTAAATATAAAGTTAAGAGATAATTCAGGGTCAACTTCTCACCTCTTGCAAGCAAAGAGGGATGGCTTCGTAATGTAGAGAAGATGTTAAATGCGATAGATTATAATGGAAAGCATGAAATAATCCTTATATAGTTAAGGCCTCAAAAATCATAATCATAATAGTTCAGGAAATTTTTGAAGAAATTTGAATAATTGTGAAGAATAAAAATTTTCCACGACAGATAAGAATTGTATGAAACAATGACTCTGGCAATTCTCAAAGTATTCTTGGGGCAACTCAAGTCGCAGTGAAAAGCAAATTTGGATCTCTGATGCCTTTAACTTTTTGATACAACAAATCAGCTTGAATATGTCGAATATCGATTAACTTTACCACCAGAAGTATACTCGGAATAATGAAACTTTGGTGATGTGTATTTATGTTAGAATTGGAATTTATCATGATTTAGAGCGGATTCTTGTTATTTTAGGAAATAACGAACATAAAGTAAAGTGTTGCAGTTACTGCAATATTAAAACGCTCTGTGTCATCTGTAATAGAAGGATTGTTAACTTACCGATAATTGGTAAATTGTGTGGGAAACTAATTCAGAAAAAGAGGATGATCAGATAATAGTGTAATCATCGCATACATGAATAAGTGGATGGAAGGGCATGATTTTAGCATTCTTTGATTGAATTAACTTCGTCTAGTCAATAATGTAGTAAGTGATAATCAGTCTATTAATTTAAAGCCACCGAGATTCTGAGTTTTTGTTATCTATTTTGATGGATTAATGCAGATATATTTTTGTGGAAGAACTGATGCAAGTTCTAGTCCACAAAGTAAAGTAATTAAAATGTAAAGCATTTCTCTGATAATAGTAAAGCCGAAGAGTCTGCAAGTCGAAGATGTTATATAGGAGCAAAGGGATGAAATATTGAGACCCTAACTCACCCACTTCTCATGACACAGGATTTAATATGAGAGTTCTCTAGAAATTTCAGTTGTTATTAAGGCATATCTGATATAGTTGTGACTCGAATCGGAAAGAAAAGTAGTTTGAATCCGCAATGCTTTGGTTCAGTCGAATATCTGAGTTTAGATTGGATCTGTTAATACCGATTGACTTCACCACCAGAAATTCATAATTTCAAAGCTCTAAGGTCAAAGGTTGATGTTAAGAAAGGATTTGACCATGAATAAAATGGGAAACCGTTTTAAAACGAATAACCGTTGGTTATGAAGTAAAATTTTTATATCAAGCATTGAGACAGTCAGCAACATCCGCGTGAGAAGGATTGAATCCTTGTTCCAATTCATCATAGATTTTTTTTATATATTCCATACATAACCTGGAGGTTTTGAGCTGCCAATGTTCATACAAACAGAAGGTGAGCTGAAATTCGAAAGGATATATTCTATAGTTAGAAACCTCTGCAGATTTTAAGTCAAGCGTAAAATTATAAAACCCTCATGGAACCGGAAGATGAATTACAAATATTTAACCCTATCCTATTCCTATTGCAATAAGTTTCGAGGACGAAACTTTCATAAGGGGGGTAGAATGAAACAACCCTGATTTTTTTTTTTATTTTTTTATTTTTTTATTTCTGGTTTAACATATAATTATGAGATAATAATTTATTTGATGTTACACGAATTGGAAAATAAGTATTGTGGAATTCTAAATTGGTGATTTCAAGTTATATATATCCTTCTTTTAATTTTGGGGCCGACTTATGTGTTGAGTATATGATCAAGAAGAGATACATGTGTGTGTGTGGATGAGTATGGTTCATTAAATAGGGTATTTATATGCAAATAAATATGTTTATATGCCATTATACTTCATTACCGAGACTAAATGGGAGGAAGGATGAGTGTCCTGCGCATGGGGTGGTGGAAAGAAATGGGGGAGCCTAGGAAATTGATATTGCTAGGTGGCAACATGAGGTAGAATTCAATCACATCAACATTACAAATAATATATACAGGGAAAAATAAAAAAAAAAGGGGGGATGAAAAATTATCTACCCTCACTCATCTTCTCTCTCTCCCCCTATGTGTTGTCCGACGACGAAGCCAAGCCGGCGATCGGCGGGGGCAGACCAACCCGAGCATCAACGCCGGTGGCCGGAGGTGGCAAGGGAAGCCCTTTCTCTCACTAAAATTTCTCCTCCTCCCTCTCAATCTCTCTCTCTCTCTCTGGATCTCTCGCCGGCGGCTCCGGCCGGTCGACGGCGCCGGCGCGACGCGGGCCAGGGCGGCCCGATGGCGCCACAGCCGCGGTGGCGTCCGCGGGTGCAGAGCAGCAGCAGGTCCTCCTGCTGCTGCTGTTAAAAAAAAAAAAAAAAAAAAAAGAAGAGACTGTCGCCGGCCAGGGCGGCGTCGTCCGCAACGGCGGCGGCGGCGGCCGTAGCAGCGGCGGCGGGCGGCCGCAGCAGCGGCAGGGGGGCGCAGGGAGCAGCAGCGCTCCCGCTGCTGCTGTCTTGCTGAAAAAAAAAAGAAAGAAAAGAAAAAGAAAAAAAAAAAAGAAGAAGAAGAGGTAGGAGAATGGTTGACGGGTTTGGATCTCAAGAGACCCGACCCGCTAACAACCCGACCCGATCCAATTAACTTAAGAAAGGTAAAATTCTAGTTTAGCCCCTGAGGATTTAAATTATTACGATTTGATCTTAATATTACAATTCTGACCATTTATTATCGGTTTTGATGTTCACACGATATCTTGATCATCCGGAGTCGGATTCGAGCAATTTTTGAACCATTGCGATCGTGGAATCGAGAGCTACGTATCTGCAGGATTTATAACCAAAGTCCGACAAAGGTGAGTGGGGTTTTTAATGAATTGGATCGCATTATACCTAATTGCAAATATGATAGTAATTGTTGATTTAGCATTAAATTGCCAAATTTCATATGCGTGCATATATTTGTTAGTTACACGAACTTGACCATGCGTGACACATCAATGACATGATTGGTGAATGGAAAAAGTATATCACAACACAATAGTCACTGTGTGTGTACCTTGATAGTTGATGTATATGTAATGTGTATGTAATGTGTATGCATGTCATGTTACTCTCATGTAAATGTAGGAAGGGGCTAGCGGAAGCTGGTAGGTGTGAAGACGGGGTATGATATTGTGTGTGTTAAATGTAGGAAGGGGCCAGCGGGAGCTGGTAGGTGTGAAGACGGGGTATGATATTGCGTGTGTTAAATGTAGGAAGGGGCCAGCGGGAGCTGGTAGGTGTGAAGACGGGGTATGAGATGGGTCGTGTGTCATGAAGTAAGATATGCTTATATTTGTATCTTACAAGTGATTGAGAATAAATGGCTATACTTGATGTATACGTTTGTGTGAGTGTGTGACACTAAGAATATGTAGATGTGTTATTGTATGTGGTAGTGGAGACACTGTATACCGCTCATATGTGCATCTATCAATAATAGCTGGAAGCAAATACCCAATTAGAAAGAATGATGCATTATTACATACTTCATGTGCCACATTCATTTTATTTTCATGTATCATGAACACTATACATTGTTAATGCCATGCTACAATTATGAATGAGAATAACTCCACTCACTGAGCTGTCGAGCTCACCCCCCTATAGCTTCATGTTTCAGGACAAGCCAGGGATAAATAGCAGCTAAAGGCAAGAGTAGAGCATTGAAAGGGTGCACAACATTCATTGTGTGGCCCTACCAAGCTTTTATATCGACTTGTAATTGTGTAGTTGGTTATATGCAAGTACTTAGAGTTGGCATTATAGTTAGATTGAATAGTTGTATGTATGATGTATATACGTGGACTTGTGTATAAGTTCTTATGAATGTTCTCTTGAGTTGGCTTGTAGTAGATGATGATACCAAGGAGATTAGCCTCAAGAAAGTCTTGATTCGTTATCTTGTGTTGTATCCATGTGATAAATGTGTGAGATTTTAAGTAGGCGATGTCAAGCCGAAATTGTGATATATACTACTGCATGGGATGTTTCGTATATACATATACGATTGATGAGAAATTTGGAATTGTATATATCTATGTATCAGAGTAAACTTCGTATTTTCAAAGGAAGTGCTGCCGAAAATTTTAAGAAATTTGGAGATCATTATGATAATCTGTGGATCAATTTAATGTTTATATATATGGAAAAATTATGAAAACTGGGACCGTTACAGATATACTGTTAAGTATATCCCCTGTATAAAGAAATGAATTCACTTATACAGTATTTGGAGTGAGGTACGCTTTTAGAGCGAATCTCCTTAAGACAATTACGTCCCCCGCACCGGTGCTAACGGGTTACTGGACGCTGTTCTCCCAGATACAACACTCATTCATGGTATTTGGATAGCACTACCAAATCACCGTACGGTCGAACCGTAGTCAACCAGTACCTTCACAGGATCGTTGAAGCAGCATGACAAAGACAAATTTCGGGTGAATATTTACCTTTACTTTGGAGAAGCACCCACTATAGAAGACGAAAGAATGTTGAAGAATATTTTTCTTCAGAAGTCCCAGATTCAGACAACAATTCTATTTCATAACGAATTTTTTGAGCCCTCTTTCAGAACGAATTTTGCAGAATCTCCTTTAGAAGTCGCTTCGGAAACCGAGTTACTGATTTCCCACTTCCCTTTTGGAAGTAACTTCAAGACTGAGAGAGAGAGAATCTCCGTTATATGGCAGATTCCTTTCTTGCTTTTGTATAAAATGGTTAAATATGTAATAACTGAAAATATTCAGGGGGCTATTTGTAATTTTATAGGGGCCTAAAAGTAATTAAAAATCTTACAGGGGCTAAAATGAAAATGTACCTGTAATGGGTCGGGTTTGGTGCAAATGGGTCGGGTTTGGGTTTAAACCCAAACCCAAACCCTATTGGGTTTCACCCAAAAAGAGCAAGGCAGCAGCGGCCAGCGCCCGCCGCCGCCGCACGCGCCCGCTTCCGCCGCCCGCGCGCGCGCCGCGCCGGCGCGGCCGTCCTGCCGGCGCCGGCGCCACCCCGGCGCCGCTCCGGCGCCACCCTGGCGCTGCCCGCAAGAGAGAGGAAGAGGTAGAGCAACAAGGGGAGAGGAGGAGCTGGGGGCAGAGCCGGCGGTGGCCGGCCTGCTGGCGCCGCCTCGCCGGCGCCTCCCCGGTCGGCGACGGCCCGCAGGTGCTCCGGCGCCGCTCCGGTCAGTCCAGCAGAAGAAGTGGAAGGGAGAGAGAGATGGGAGGAGAGAGGGAGTGGGGGGTGTGAGTGAGAGAGAGAAATGGGCTAGGGGCTGGCCGGCGGCCAGCCCGGCCTTGCCGGCGGCGGCTCCGTCCGCCCAGGCCGGCGCTCGCTCAAGAACGAGAGAGAGAGAGAGATTAGGGGAGAGAGAGAGAGGAGGGTTTTAAAAGGAGGGGAAGTCGGTGGATGCACAGTAGGGCGGTGGAAAAGAACGCGCTGGAAGGAAGAAGAAGAAAGGAGAAGAAAAGAAGAAAAAAAAAGTTAAATAAAAATAATATTTTATTATTATAATTTGGCTCAATATTCGACGATCTCCGAACGGTACCAAAAATGACAGAAAATAGAGAATAATATCTTGAGACGTAAGATGAAGACGGTTTGTCGAAACTCAATCCGGTTGTAAATTAAAAATCCCGGAGTGTCTCGTCGATACGGGCGACACCGGTTTGGCCGGAGTTTCAATAAAATCAGAAAAATTCCCAAAAATACCCGAACGTAGATAATACGATTCTAAGATATTCAGTGAAGGCCGATTCTCAAAATTCTACTCCGTTTGTGAAATAAAAATCGGAAGACGGGGTAGTGTTGGCTACCATCTGTTACTCATGATACATGTTACAGCTCTAGCGGGCTGGCCCTGGTCTCAGCAGCCAGGGATCTGTTTAAGGCCGTTGTCCCGGGTATGCACGGGATACACCCACCCGATAAGAACTCCTCGACCATGAGTTTTCAATTAACATAATAAAACAGTATACACAATAGTGGACGTCGGGAACACTTGTTATTTGGTTACTCTCTCGTTTGGATAATGGTACCCGTAGGCCATGTCCGGATGGGTTCGACTGGAGTGCGGGCTCCAGTATGAACTGCCAGTGGTATGGGACCCTGGAAGAGAGTGATTACAAGATCAGGTGGTACTGATTGCTACTATTGTATCAATCACATGACTTGCCTCAGACATGTATGCTATTATTGTACATGACTTTGACATGACTTACCTAATACAAGTTATTGTTCCTGTTATTTTATCTGCTATCATGTTCACTGTGATCTTGCTTACTTGTTACTGTTCCTGTTCATGTTATTGTATCGCTATCATGTTACCTATAGACTTGCTACAATACTTGATACCTATGGTGGAATACTATTCATGCATCTGTACATATATTCTATTTTCTGTATCTCACTGTTATGCACCACACCGTACTGTAGTTATATTACATTGGCCATCTGCATGTTTATTGCATATATCCACCTGCATGTTCACTTCTATCACGTCACCACTAGACAACATTATTACGAACATGACCCGATGATAACCGGTTTAGTGATGATATTAAAAGATGACATGCATATATATTTCTACATGCATATATATTCTTCTTATATGGTATCATGCTTATGATATTCTTATTATATGGTATCACCAGTACAACATGATGTATTAGATATTATTATCATGTTGTATTACTATTGTATGTACTACTGCTTCCTTCATTTTATCACTCACTAGGTCGCTTTCTGACGACCCTGGGTTTGCGTGCCCAGATTGGAGATCCGAGTTGTCATTGTAGCTGAGAGTGCCATGGATGTCACACAGGAGATTCCTCATCGGGACTTTTCATAGGTATCCTAGTGACTTATTTCTGTTATCTTTATTGTCCCTATTTTTCATATTTGTTATGATCGCTGATCTCTTTCTGCAGGTATTCTTGAACTGCTTTCATGCTGGACCTCATATCTATATGGAGGTATTGTACTGTATTGAGGCTTAACGTACGCGTGAGCGTGTTTACACCTCGCGTAGGTACGTCGCCATAACGACTCCGTATCCTTAGGAACGGGGCGTTACAGCTTTGCTGGCTTGTTGTTTTTTTTGTTGTGTGTTTCAATTCAGAGATCGGAGCGCTATAAAGCGCTCCAGGAGGGGCTAACGGGTTCGAACCCAACGAAAGTTTGTGCAACCTTTCGACCCAATAGTCACAACTGTTGGCTGTCCAACTGACGCGGAGCGGGCCCGTTGGCGAGGCGGTTCGGATCCGGATAGCGGAGCCGGGAACCCGAACTCAGGCCCAGGCCCAGGCCCGGACCAGGGCCCGGACCGGCACCGGCCAGCCGCCGCCGCCGCCAGCGGCGGTGCGCGCTCGCATGTGCGGGCATAGTTCTCTCCTAATCGCGCGCGAAAACTCCAAGTACCCAAAGGGCACGCCCTTTGTTCTCAATTTTCTCTATTTAAACACCACGAACTTCCATCCCACGGTCAATGTGGGACTAAATGCTTTTTGCTACCTTTAGTCCCATTTTGGCTTTGAATTAGGCAATCTTTAGACTTGAATATCTCATTCATTCGAAGTCAGAATTGAAC
Source organism: Agave tequilana (assembly GCA_038442645.1). Taxonomy (NCBI): domain Eukaryota; kingdom Viridiplantae; phylum Streptophyta; class Magnoliopsida; order Asparagales; family Asparagaceae; genus Agave; species Agave tequilana. Next base: position 16,684 of record JAVJIF010020615.1, read on the forward strand.
ATGTGAATATACCACGTTCATCCCCAATGGAAGGAGAACACACTCCAACCATCATCCAATTGATTCGATCAACGGATCTCGCCATATTTCAACTCGAAGATTCACATTTATATTCTTCAATTCCAACATTTTCTTCCCCTGGCCAATTGGTTCCACCAAGAGCATTTAACGAGTGCACCGTCACGTCGAATTTAGTTAGAAACCCCATAAAAGTAATAATGTAACGCCCCGATCTTGAGGGTACGGGGACGTCACTGCGACGTATATACGCAGGTCAGAAATACCCTCACGTATATACGCTAAGCATCAGTACAAGCAAGAATCAGAGTACGGAAGTATGTGGTGCATTATACATTCAACATATGAGTACAGTAACAAAGTTATCACCAGAGGTGATCCGATATTACGATAATATTACATCACCGATAGGCGCAAATGCGGGAATACAAAGACATATACAAGAGTGAACAGTACAAAAGGCACTCACGAGTTTACGAAAGGAAAACTCGAGAGGCACACAGGGGGCTGGAAGGATAGAGCTCTGAACGGTCAGCTGGGGATCCACGCTACTGCTGCGTCACTCTGATCAGCAACAGGGAGAATCCACACGCTCCAAGCTCCAAAACCTGGACATGAGAATCCAGGGGAGTCAGATGAAACTCCCCAGGCGAGTGGTGATACAAATGCCAGATGGCGAGCCAGGATGAGCACAAGTGTGTATATAACAATTGATATCAAGTACAGAAGACAGGAGGGTTAGACTACAGGTATAGCAGGTATGAACATGTATAACATAATCATCATAAAACAGGATATCCGATGTAAAACCCGATTACGAGCTAAACCGATTGTACAAGCTTAGGTCACGGCTCCATGAGACTAGTACATCGAAGGAATAATCCAAACAAGGAAACCCTCATCTATATACCTTTATCTCATGTCACCGTAATCCAAGCACATACAACCGAGTTACAAAGTGGTCATAACAGGAACACATAACAGGCATAACGGGAGTACATAACGGGAGTCATAACAGGTATCATAACAGGAGTCCATAACGAGCATAACAGGAATCATGGCAGGCATAACAGGAGTCATAGCAGCATAACAGGAATCATAGCAGGAATCATAACAGGGATCACAGAAGTCATTATTATTGCTCGTCTGACCCATATATCTAGGTATGTGTCCTGGTGTACATCCCAACACACATACATCCATATATAAGCAAGCCGAGGGTTGTTAATGGAAGATGATGAAGAACTGATAACTCCTCTTATAGTAGTTCCCGTACACCCGGGACCAGCTTGAGGGCCTTAAATCCCCCTAACACGCATCTTCTGAGGGCCTTAAATCCCTCTAACACGAATCGTCAGTTCAGGTATTCCACTACTATAAGCAAGGCATCATACCGGCATCCATCACTTCCTCCCATTCCCCGTGCAAGTTATCCTTTTTATGGCTTATTAACATAATTATCAGATTACGGGAATGAGCAGGATCATAACTGGTCATTAACAGGAGTCATAACGGGAATCATAACAGGAATCATAACAGGCATAACTGGAGTACATAACAAGAGATCAGGTACTACATTCCCATAACGTGATAATCATGAGTGGAAAGTTATTCATAACAGGTATCAAGTTACATCAGGCCAAGGACAAGTGCTCATGAAGATAAGAGTAATAAGTCAAGTAGTAACACAATATGTAATACAAGTCCCGAGGATAAAGTCCATATTCAAGAAAGTGATTAACCACAGCCAACGGTCAAGATTAGTCGACTAGGAGAAACAAGAAGTCAACTTATGAAGGAGTTAGTCGACTATAGCAAAGGGACAAGTCGACTAGTCAGGCTGCGTTTTGGGAGAGCTGCGTTTCAGGAGGGAGGTTAGTCGACTAGGGCATTATGGGTAGTCGACTTGATAAAGCCGCGTCTCAGACAGCCGCGTCTCAAAAGGAAAGTTAGTCGACTAGGAAATTGTGGGTAGTCGACTAGTCAAGGTCGCGTCTCAAAGGACTGCGTCTCAAGGGAGCTGCGTTAGTCGATTGGGAACAATGGATAGTCGACTAACAAAGTCCGCGTCTCAAAGAACCGCGTCTTCAGAAGAAAAGTTAGTCGACTAGGGGTGATTGCCAAATCGGCTAGGAATGCCGCGTTTGCAAGAAGGGCGCGCTTCAGAAAAAGGGTTAGTCGACTGGGGGAAACATGTAGTCGACTAACAGAGTCGCGTTACAAGAAATAAGGCTGCGTTTCAAGGGGGTTAGTCGACTTATGAATTGGTCAAGTCGACTAATACTGCAAAACAGTGAGCAGAACTAACTTTTGAGAGTTATAGTTTGTTGATATGCAAATACAAGTTAACCAAGTCTTTGGCGAGGAAAAGCACTCGCCTAACAATGATCCTTGCTGCGTCCAACGAAGGAAAGTTCGGCCCCAATCCAAAAGGAGGGTACCGGCCCTAAGTCTTGCCGCCGGAGAAGAACGCGGCCTCAATCCAAAAGGAGTGGCGGTCTTCACAAGGTGATGGAGTGGTGGTGGTAGTTTGGAGAAGGTGAAGGCCTTGGTGGAGTTTTGGGGTTTGTGGTGGTTTAATGGAGTTGAAGAAGGAAGAAGAAGAAGATAGGAAGTTGTAGTGGTGGTGGTGGAGATGGAAGAGGAATTGGTGAAGATGGAGGCTTTTTTTGGTGGAGAATGAAGAAATGAAAAGGGAAGAAGGAAGAACACCCTTTATAGTTGGTATGAAATGTGAAGGAGATGTAAATAGAATTTGGAGGGGGGGTTTTTGTAAAAGTGGGGAGGCATGGTGCCCCTCTCTCTTGACCAATCATGTTGATGGGAGTAGTTGCAGGAAACAAGGAAGAAAAGAGAAAAAGGTGAAGAGAGAGAAGGAGTGGAGACATTAAATAAAGGATGGGAATGATTAAAATAATGATGCACTTTCTAAACAAAAGATCACACAATGAAATCCTGCGTTTCCCTCTCCAACGCAGCCCACATTCTTGCGTTTAGGCCAAAATGGGCTAAACGCGGGAATTAAAGCCGCGTCCAGGGAGAAATGCAAAAAGGCTGCGTTTAACAAAAGGACAAAAGTCATGATGACTGATTGGAGTTGATTAGCAGCGCATTAAATGCAGCATGGAGAGGATCTCCGCATTAAATGCAGAATCAAGGTAGGTGAAACTAGCGTTTGAGGAAGGAGAGAGAAAATGGGAAAAAGACAAAGTGGAATATATGGGACAATCTCCTCGGTATCTGAGAAAACACTGAAAACTCCGGAAAAGGTCCAAAAATAAAGTAACCTGGAAAGCTTCCCAAAAATTCTCAAAAATCATAAATATTATAAAATGATTTTTGGTGAAACCGGTTTCAGAAATTCAATCTCATTTTCAAGTTAAAATCCTGAAGTCAACCGTCAATCTCGGTATACACCAGATTGGCCGGATTTTGATAAATTCTGAAAAATCCCAGAAAAAGTATTTAGATAGAAAATATGATTTTAAGAAGTTACAGGAAAGCCGTTTCTTAAAATTCAACACCGTTTGTAAATTAAAATTCCGAGAGTCGGTCAGCGATACTGGTCGACACCGGTTTTGAAGATTTTCAACTTAATCCAGGAAAATTCTAGAAAATCATAGAAAATCTAGAATATTGAAAAACGATGTTTAAACTGAAATCGGTCAAATCGGAATACCAGAATGTCCAAATCGAGCAATACTCTAGGATCGGGCCTTCGGTTCATACTAGGGCTGACTCCGAATCCTCGAATCCTAATCCAAGACAAAACAATCATTTAAACAATTCATAATACAAAAATAAATATAGGAAGTAAATCGAAAATACGATCGAAAAATCTGGACACGCAACTAAGTACGTATTCCGAAAGCGGGGTGTTACAAATAACAACATTTTTGCTAAGAGTCATTCAAGACATTAGATTATGTCTATTGTATCAACAGTGTATATATATTTTCAAAGTTGGGTAAATTGAGTAAAACCCTCCCGGACTATTGGACTTGTTGCGCAAAATTTTTTGCACTACAAAAATCTACACTTTCCCCGGGCCTAACTTCGTCAGTTTACCTGTTAATAAAATCACGTGCACGTAAAAACTAATTAATCAATCAGACACTATTTTTTAATTAACTAATTAATTATAATTAATTAATTAATTAAAAATTAATTAAGTAAACTCCCCGCCTCCCTCCCCTATTCCTCGTCCATGCCGCCGTCATATCTGATAGCGACGGGGAGGAGGGAGGAGAGGGGAGGCGACCCCTCCCCCTCCTCCCCACCTAGGGGAGGAGCAGGGGAGGAGGGGGAGGGGTCGAGGAGGTGGGGAGGAGGGGGAGGGGTCGCCTCCCCTCTCCTCCCTCCTCCTCACCGCCGCCAGATCTGATGGCGGCATGTAGGAGGAAGAAGGGAGGGAGGCGGATTCGGGGGAGGGGAGGGCCAGGAGGGAGGGAGGGAGGGAGGGAGGGAGGGAGGCAGGCTCAGGAGGAGGGGAAGGGGACGGGTGAGGGGAGGAGCAGGGGCGGCTCAACCTCTAAGCGAATGAGGCAGTCGCCTAGGGCCCTCAAATATAATGGGGCCTCCAAAATTATAGTGTAAATTAGTATTTAACTAAAATAAGAAATATAAAATATAGAAAATGTTTTTTGTTCGTTCAACTGGGCGTGCCGGAGTGGTTATCGAACATGACTAGAAATTGTGTGGGCTTTGCCTGCGTGAGTTCGAATCTTGTCAGCATGAGTCTCTTCCACTTTCCCAAACTAATATCCTTTACTCCCTATAACTATTTAATTATAATTAAAGAGGAGTCTCTTCCACTTCCTCAGCTGTCTTTTCCACTCTCCCTAACTATTTAATTATAATTAGAGAATTTTTCAAAATTAAAACTCTCTCTCTATGCAGCCTTGCTCTTCCCGTCGCCCAGGCCTCAGACTGACGACAGGGCCTGCAACTGCTCTATAGAAAAAATACGTTAGGAAAACTTGAATACAAAAACTTGATTAAAAATTTTGCATCTCAAAAAATTAGAAGAATTATTTTTTAATAAAATATTGATTAAATAAAATATTAGTTAATATTAATTACTTTTTTAAAAGTATATTTTAAAAGGGCCAATTTGAAATTTTCGTCTAAGGTCTCCCTAAAAATTGAGCCGCTCCTGGGGAGGAGGGGCCAGTAGGTCCGGGGCGGAGGCAGGGTGGGTCAGATGAGGGAGGACGGCCTCACCTCCTTTAATTACAATTTGTATTAGTTATTTTTTAGTTAATTATTTTTAGTATTTAATTAATAAATGATAACTCTAAAAAATAGAGTTTAGTTGATTAATTATGATTTATGTGATACGCACATGCTACTCATAACAGTAACACTAGCAGAGTTAGTCCGGAGGGGGCAAAAGTGCAGGTTTTTTTAGTGTAGGAGGATTTTACGCAACAAGCCCAATAGTAAGAAGGGTTTGCGCAATTAACCTTCAAAGTCTATAAAGAATTTTTATTTAAATAATATTAGGTTAAACTCTAGTAACTTGTATTAATAAAACCTACATTTTTCATATAAGAAATTTCATTTCAATTAAATTACTAATATTTTGTCGTTTTTGGACATTTTAACATAGCAATACTTTTTCTTTCATAGCCACATTTAATATACTTTCTAAACAAGAGCCATGCATCATGCATGAGAAATTGTAACCTCCTTTATCTATAAAAGAAAACTAAATCACATGCCAGCGGGTCCTCGTGTGTCTAGTCTCATGTACAGAATTTTGTAAAATGTGGGCGTATAATTAAATAATCTATTATTTTAGTATGCTACTTTTTTTTTCTATTGTTATTTGCATATAAAAATCATGTTTTGATATAGAATTCGTGTTTCTAAATTTGTAAGTATTACAAATTATAATTTAGATATATTCCTTGCCATATTATGAAGATTGCATAAGCAATCACAAACAATCTCTCGTCCAATCAGCAATCATGTTCACATCGTGGGGCATCTGGAAAGCTAGAAACCCAATGGCAATTTAAGGAATATCTTCCTCTCACGCTTACTCAGTGTCTCTGACCATGCGCCAAGCAGAGGAAAGTTTCAACTTTGTCACAGATGTTATGAAGCAGACACATCCCTCATCAACTGGAATCCTGTTGGAATTTCCACCAACAGAGAACAGTAACACTAGAAAATAGTCACTAATCACACGAACAGGCAAACAAAATAAAGAAAGCGAGAACACATGAATTTATTGAGGTCTGGCAATTGTCTCCGTGATCAGAGCAGAAGGAAGAGGGATCTTATTAAATCAACTGAGTTACATGACAGAATAGCAGGGGAATTACCCTTCTTTATATATAGGCATGAAGTCTCTCAAGAAAAGAAAACCAAAAATTCTGAAGTTAGATCAGAAACAAATTCAGAAACCTGCTCGGATTCGTCAAGAAACAATACGCTGCCCAAGGGGCTGTCGACAACCAACCCCAACTCTGACAAACCCCAACTCTTTGTCAACGTGCTGTCAACAGTAGTTGGGATTTGGATCGAACAAATAGTCCCGCATCGGCAAGACATGCGGATGGTCCTGAGTATATAAAGATTTGACAGCTCCCTCTAAAAGGCTAGTCTTTTAGGATGGTGCCCAAGTCCTTTCAATTGGTATCAGAGCCATGTCTGCGGGTGACGTTAGATGTTATTGATCCCTCAATTTGACACAAGAAAGCGCAATAGTGAGGTGATGTAAAGCAATTTCACTCGCGAGATATTTAACAATAGTGATCTTTTACAATGGGCACCAAGTCTCTAGAAGTCCCTTACCGTCAGAGCCACTGTAACTGCTGTTGAGCTCACTGATGGGCAACTGGGTTCTTTGCTGATCGAAGAGAGTGTGTCTCGTCTCTTGCTTCCTCTCAGGCCTCATCATATATTTCGAGAAGCAAATGCCCCCGTGGATTGGATAGCCAATCATGACAATGAAGGAGTGGAGCAACTGTAGAAGATTGTATTACCAAAAATTAAAAAATAAAGATAAAAATTGAAAAGACTTTCTATAAAATACATAATTTGGAGAAAAAAATAATCGGGCCAAGATAAGGCGCAAGACGATAAATATTCGCGCGAGGACTGAGCGGAGATAGCTAACAGTTCAAAAGCAAGCTATATAAATTTTTCTTTCTAAATTTAAAAAGCGAAGAAAGAAAGCCGCATTGCATCAATGTGAATCAAATAATCCGTTATGTGTACATTCAGAGATGAAAAAAATTGTGTCACACTGTCTGATTTTAACTGATACGTTCGGAGTGGGCTTCGCAGAAACGAGTGAGGCAGAATCATCCTACTAATTCTAGTTCTTTTTTTTCAATAATTTGGTGAACGCGTCTCTAATTAGTAAAAAATCTAATTTTTAAACAGTCTACGCCAAACTATATTTGTCAGACCAAATAAGACCATCACGTAAAATTAATCTTGTTAACTTCAACCATAACACACCACTGATCCCATCGCCATCCAGCTTGGACCCTTGCTTTTCTGATTCTCATGACCAAATTAATCCTGCACACCTCACCGTCCAAGTTGCTTTCGCACCCTTCCAGATCCGTCCCATGACAGGTGTCAGTGTCTCACCCATAGCGATGGCCTACGGACCACAGGCGGAACCTTTGCACTGTGGGCCAACAAAATCTTGACCACATCCTGCCTTTCCACCGCAGTGGTCCGCAGACCACGGATCTGTTCAAATTCGCACGCGCCCCGGCTCACCAAATCAAATTGTAATAAAGGACGCAATTAACTGAATCGCCAGTCACCTAATTCACAGATCACCAAAATAAGAAAAATTACAGCTGTGCCAGTCCCACGGAAAATGAACAGAATAAATAATTAGATTCCCAACCAGAGTCATTAGTAGCATCATACAGCATTATAATAAATAATACTATAATTACAAAAAATAATTAATCCCCTCACCGACTCCTTGGCTTCGGGTCATCGATCTCAGGCACCTCAACAAGCAGCCGTCGCCTCCTTTGACACCCCACACGGTCCTCGCTCCACGTTCTCTTTTACCACCTTCTTTACTAAAAAAAAAAACCCCTAAAATGAAAAGCGCAAACTATTCCCAATTCCAATCCCAGCTCTCTATATTCAATTCACTCTCTCACCATTTCTGTTGCTTGATCAAGCTGTCGCCATGGCGATTGCTCCTAAAACAGTGAAGGAGAAGGAGAAGGAGAAGCAGAGAGATCCTCAATCTCAATCTCAATCCCATCAGGAGAAGAAAATAGTCATGGATTTTGCTTGCAACCGCGTAGAGTTTTTCTTGATTTCTTTTTAATCATCTGTTTCATCTGCACGGTTCTTCAATTTGTTCCGTACAAATCCTTTCTTTCTCCTTCCGATGCCCGCTCATGTCTCACCAAGCTCTCCGCCACGCCCCCGCTGAACTCCTCGGAATCGCGGCCATTGCTGCTGAAATCTGCGAAGCAAGGAGAAGAAAAAGAGAGTCTTGTAATCAAGCGGGCCTTCGACTCCGTGGGCTGGGCCGCTTACCTCTTCATCCAGATGGGGGCCTACCGCGGCGGCCCCAACTCTTTCGCCGTCGTGGGCCTCGCTTCCAAGCCCGTCCACGTTACTCCAATCCCGACTACCGCTGCCACTGGGTCCCCGCCGCCACCGCACCGCCGTCGTCGCCGCCGCCAACACCTTCTGGATGCTCCCCGACTGGGGCTACGGCCGCGTCTACACCGTAGTGGTCGTCAACTGCACTTTCGATGCAGACGTCGGCGCCGACGGTTCCGGCGGCGAGCTCGTGGTGACGGCGACGAGCGGCGGCGGGGACGGCGTCGCCACGCCCAACGAGGAGAGGTTTGTGGCGATGGAGGAGACGCCGGGGGCGGTGAACATGAGCGTGTTCGCATCGCCGCCGAAATACGATTACCTCTACTGCGGGTCGCCGCTGTACGGCACTCTGAACCCGCAGCGGGTGAGGGAGTGGATTGCGTACCACGCGAGGCTTTTCGGCCGAGGTCGCACTTTGTGATCTACGACGCCGGCGGGGTTCACCCCGAGGTGTTGAAGGTGCTGCAGCCGTGGATCGAGAAGGGGATTGTGACGTTGCAGGACATTAGAGACCAGGAGAGGTTCGATGGCTACTATCACAATCAGTTCTTGGTGGTGAACGACTGCTTGCATCGGTACCGCTTCGATGCCAAGTGGATGTTCTTCTTCGATGTGGATGAGTTCATCTATGTCGACGAGAAGATGGAGCTTGATTGGTTCATGGAGTCGATGTTGGGGTACACACAGTTCTCGATCGAGCAGACGCCAATGTCGAGCAAGCTCTGCGATCCGAGGATGCTGGCAAACCTGAAAGGTGAGCCACTGAAATGACTCGAGAAGATTGATGAATTCAGTATAGTCATAAATTAACATGAAGCATGCAGTGAATCTTTTCATTGTGTTTCAACATACAAGTAGTATTTAATTACATATAATTTAATTCAGTAATTCTTTACTGAATGATTCATTATATAATTCTGCATTTTACTGTTCCATGCTCAATTGTCCATTACATCGTTTCCATGCATTGTAGTTGATTTGAGATGCTTAGTTAATGGTGACGATTCCTTTTTTATTGTATTATAAGGTATAACATGCACTGTTGCTTGTTCCTTTCAACTTTCTTTGCGTGGTATGGAGTGCATAAACCTTAAAAATGTCTATTTGTTCTGTCTATCTCGATGCATTTTTGTGAATGTTGTATTTTAATAGATTATAGTCCTAATCATCAATTTACGGCATGAAACAAAAAAAATTCATTTGATTGTGATTGGTGGGTGGCATATGCCCTGGCTTCCTCTGTTTCCTTTCATTATATATAATACAATTGTATCTAATTAGATGTTATGTATAGAACATGAAATAGGTGTCTTTTTTTTTATTATGATGATGATTGGTGGTTTGCATGCATTGTTGATTTGTTCCTTTCAATAATGCTTCAATTGCATGTGATTAGATATTAAGATTCTTCATTGTTTCATCTCAACTACACTTGTAGAATTTGGGTGTGATGACAGTAGTCAACAATTTAGGCACAAAATAGCCAGTTGTACTGATTGTGATTGCTGGCTTGCATGTATTCACTGTTGGCTTGTTACTTTCAGCTAGTTATCTCTCAGTGGCATGTGATATGATACCATAGCTCTACTGATACCTTGTTGCCAACTAAATTCTGCAGAATGTGGGGCATTGAGAAGCTGGTGTACAGAGACACGAGGAGGGGATGAGGCGAGACAGAAAGTACGCGATCCAGCCTCGCAATGCCCTTTCCGTTGGTGTCCACCTGTCGCAGAACTTCACGGGCAAGTACACCCACAAGACGGAGGGCAAGATCAGGTACTTCCACTACCACGGCACCATGCCAACCGGGAGGAGCCCTGCAAGGAGTCAGGAACGAGACGGACTTGTGGCACGAACGCGTGCCATATTATAAGGACGATAGTCTTAGGAGAATTGCTGGTTCGATCAAGAGGTTTGAGCTGAAGACCATTGGGAAGCGACTGTGTGAGAACTAAGCAATGACGCAC